>PVIR01008102.1:0-31173 GCA_004026965.1 Petromus typicus
ACCACAGTGCTGGGCGTGGTGGCTCACGCCTGTAATCCCAGCACTCGGGAGGCAGAGGCAGGAGGATTGTGATGTGAGTTTGAGACTGAGCTCAGGGCCAGCCTGAACCACAAAGCGAGACCCTGTCTCAAAAAACCTAAAAAAAAAAAAAAAAAAAAAAAAGAATTGAAGCTGAGAAGCCAGTTAGAAAGCTGTTGGTCAGGTAAATGGTGGCAGCCATGGATTTAGACATAAACAGATCTGAAATGGACTCTTAAATTAAATCCTTACTGTGAAATATGTAGATAACTGTTTAGATCTTAGACTGGAGACACTGTCTCTTCAACTTCTGAAACTCAGTTGTTCCATATCTCTGTATAGTCTGGTTCAGAATTGTTTCCAGATTTTTATTATTATTTTTTTCTGTTTTGTAATCCCTTAAATACTGATGTTCTCCTGGATCCTTTTCTAAGTTCTGTTGTCTCTCATTCTCACAGTCTTACAGGGTGATCTCATTCACTCTCACAGTGCGAATAATGTTATGAAATGCTGTAATGTTTCATAAAGTTATTAGCATCTGTGTGCTAATGTTTGCCACATTTTTATCTGTGGCCAAGATGTGGCTGCCAAGCTTCAGATCCATATACAGTATTCATCTCATCTTCCACACTACTCTTGAAGGTTGCAGACATCTTGGGCTGAAAATAGAAACTGCTTTTCCTGTGTTCCTCTTCTCAATACATTTTACTGACTCCCTAAATAAGATACCGTTGGGCTTTTTGCCTTTTAATTTTGCAGTCAAAGAACAGAAAATGTAAGAGTACAGTTTGATGAATTTTTGTAAATATATACAGTCATGTCATCATCATTCAAATCAAAGTATAGGATTGTTACACTTTCCAGAAAATTCTTATTCCTCTCTGCTAGTCATTCTTACACTCCATTCCCACTCCTGGCTGGGTCAAACACCTTTCTTATTATCTCATCATGTACTATATTTTTCTGTTCTTGAATTTCTTGTGGAATCATAAGTGTATTTTTTTGGTTTCAGGCCTCTTTTGTTCAGCATACAGTTTTTAAAATTCATGCTTGTTATGTACATCTGTAGTTTATTTCTTTTCATTGTTGAGTGGTATTTCCTCCTGTGAGTGTGCCACAAATTTGTTAAACTATTATCCTCTGGATGGACATTTGGGTTGTTTCCATTCTTTGGCCATTAAGAATAAAACTAATACAGGGCCAGGGTTTTAGCTCAGTGTTTCCAGCATCTGTCTGGCAAGTGCAAGGTCCCATGTTTGATCCCCCATAACCGCATACCACAATGCTGGGCTCATGCTTTAATCCTAACACTCAGGAGGCAGTGGCAGGAGGATTGCTGGAGAATAAAGCTAATATGAACTCTTCTGTGATTTGGATATGGTGTAGCTGTCTACCAAGAGTCCATTGAGCTTGGCCTTCAGGTGATGATACTAAGAGTTTAGGGGGAGGTTTTCAGATCATTAAGGATACTACCTTTGGAAAATATACTACTCTTGACTCTTTGATGTTTCTTTTGAAGAGAGGATTGTGGGAAGAACAAGTCTCTCTGCTTCCTGACCTGAGCTGTGACTGCTTACTTTATACAGGCTGTTTCTAGGATGTGACTTCACCTACTACTCTTAACACCTACCCATACCTAATACTGACCTTTGAACCTCCAGAACTCTTCTTAAGGTAGCTGCCTCAAATATGTCTTTGTAGTAAGGAAAAGCTGACCTGCATCAAATACAGATTGCCAGATCCATTGGCACATTGCCTATAATATAATCCCTCAGGAGGCTGAAGGATGAGGATCAAGCTCAAGTCTGGCCTGACCAACTTGGAAAGATCCTGTCTCAAAATAAAAAGGGATGAGAATGTAGCTAAGGGTAGATCACCTTTGTGTTGACTCCCCAGTACCACCACAAATAAAACAAAACAAATATATTATGTATGTCTTTTGTGGTAATGCACTTTTATTTTTTAATTATACTTAAAAGTTTATGCTAAGTACAAGGTCCTTAGTTTGGTCCCTGGTACCAAAATAAATGAATGAATGAATGAATGAATGAATGAATAAGATAAAAAAATAAAAAGAGTGATGCTACTACTAGTTTGTACATGGTTATGTGTTGGACATATTAGATATTATCAATGTTTCCCCAAGTAGTAATATAATTTTACAGAAATGTGTTTAAAGTTGTATTTTCTCTATCTCTTACCATCATACAGTCTTGGCAGTTTGTAAATTCTATCCATCACAAAAGCTTGTGGTGGCATATTGTTTTGATATTTATTTTCTAAAATTGCTAACAGTATTGAGCACCATGTCATGTACTCAAACTTATATATCATTTTTGTTCAAATATTTCACTTATATTCATTTATTGGGGTGATTGGATTTTGTTACTCTGTAAGTCTATGTATGTATGTGTGTCTTTGTACATATGTATGGAGTTGTTTCCTTAGTCTATGCCTTACTATTTTTTATTTTCTCAATAATGCCTTTTGGTGAAACCTATTTTATAAATTTTTACCTAAAATTATGAGTATGTTTTTCCATATGTTAGTCCAGAAGGTTTATTGTTTTAGCTTTCATTCTGAGCTCTGTTAATTCATTTCAAAATAATTTTTGTGTACAAGGTAAGGTAGAAGTTAAGGTTCTATTTTAATATTTAGGTTTGTAATCCATTTTGATTTTAGCTTGGTACACGGTGTAAGAGATAGGTCCAGCATCATATTAAATGGTCAGAAACTGAAAGCTTTCATACTAAGATCAGGAACAAGACAAGAATGTCCACTCTCGCCACTCCTCTTCAATATAGTCCTGGAAACATTAGCCATAGCAGTTAGGCAAGAGAAAGAAATAAAAGGAATAAAGATAGAAAAGGAAGAAGTTAAACTATCATTATTTACTAATTACATGATATTTTATGTAGAGAATCCTAAAAACTCAAGCAAAAAACTGCTAGACTTAATCACCAATTTAGTAGCATAGCTGGATACATAGTCAATGCTCAAAAATCAATAGCCTTTATATGCATAAAGAATAAACCCACTGAGAAAGAAATTGGGGAGTCAATCCCTTTCACAGTAGCATCCAAAAAAATGAAATATCTATGAATCAATCTAACGAAGGAGGCAAAGATCTCTACTCTGAAAACTACAACACTCTGAAAAAGGGGATAGAAAAAGATATCAGAAAATGGAAAGACATCCCTTGCTTCTAACCAATATCGTCATAATAGCTATACTTCCACAACTACTATATAGATTCCACGCAATCCCAATTGAAATACCAACAGCATATTTCCCAGATTTAGAGAAAATAATCCAAAAATTCATCTGGAACCACAAAAGACCTAGAACGATGAAAGCAATTCTAAGCAAAAGGATATGGTGGGGGTTTTTATGATTCCCAACTTGAAACTGTACTACAAAGCCACTGTGAGAAAGCTGCCTGGTACTGGCAAAGTAAGAGACCTGAAGATCAGTGGAGTAGATTAGAAGATCCAGAAACAACTCCAGATACACAATGACTATCTTTGACAAAGGAGCCAAAAACCCTCAATGGAGGAAAGATAGTCTCTTTAACAAATGGTGCTAGAAAAACTGGACTTTAACTTGCCAAAGACTAATTCAATGCCATTTATTGATGAAACTTTGTTTTTCCCAATTAAAAATTGAATAGGTCTATTTCTATAAATTTTATTTGATTTTTAAGTCTGATAGGACTTTTTACTTATAATGTCTTTGTAGCAAGTCTGGTAGTGTAGACTGCAAACTTTGTTCTTCAACGTATTCTTGGTCTTTTTTATTTCCATACCGGTTTTATAGTTAGTCTGTCAATTTCCACCAAAAACAATTTTGTTGTGGTTTTGATTTGCATTAGTTGGACTCTATAGATCAGTTTAGGGTGACTTCACCAATTAATATAGGTCTTCCAGTCAAAGAAATGGCTTGTTTCCACTTATTTGTTCTTTAATATCACTCAGCAATTTTTTATGGTTTCACAGTATAGATTTTTAATATTCTTCATTGTTTATTTTTACTTGTTCAAAGATATTACATAGAAATACTAGTTGGTTTTTGTTTTATCCTCCTGTAATTTACTAAACTTATTTGTGAGCCTTAATACTTGGATCATGGATTTCTTTGGATTTTTCTGTGTATGCAATTGTAACATCTGTGAATACATATTTTTGCTTCTTACTTGTCTATGTTTATGGTTTTATAAATTGCCTTGTGGCAGTGATTTGTACCCTAGTGTAATATTTTTTTAAGGGTTTTTTGTTTTTTTGAGACAGGGTCTCGCTTTGTGGTTCAGGCTGGCCCTGAGCTCAGCCTCAAACTCTCATCACAGCAATCCTCCTGCCTCTGCCTCTGCCTCTGCCTCCCAAGTGCTGGGATTACAGGCGTGAGCCACCACGCCCGGCACTGTGGTATGTGGTACTGGTTGCTGCTGGGGTGAGTCTCCACGCCCAGTATTGTATGTGGTTACCGGGGATCGAACCCGGGTCTTTGCTCTTGCAAGACAGGCGCCGGAACCACTGAGCTATATCCCTGGCCCCCTAGTGCAATATTGAATAACAGTGAAATGGGAAGTCTTTTCTTGTGCCTGGTCTTCAGTATAACAATAACTGTAAAATTTTCAAAATATAAATCCTTAATCAGGCTAAGGAAGCTTTACTTTTCACCTACTTTATTGAGAATTTTTAATCATTGACAAGCTTGAATTTTAAAAGAAAATCTTTTACATTTTTTAAGATAATAGCACAGTTTTTCTTTCTGTTTTTGAGTATGAAATGTCCTATCAACTTTGCTTTGCTTAGATAAACCCAGTTAATTGAGATATATTAGCCTTTAAGACATGTGTAAAGTTTTTAAAATACTCTGTAAATAGTTTTTACATTTATGTTCATATGTGATATTGGTCTGTAATTTTTCTTTTTTTGCAGTTTTTCATTGTTGTGCCTACCTTGTAAACCAAATTGAATTTTGTTCTTTGAGGTATTTTTAAAACTGGTATTTTATAAGAAAAGACACCTGAGGCTAGTGTTCTAGGTGAGAAGTTTTTTATTATAAATTTGATTTAATGGTAATTATTATTTGTATTTTTCTTTTGTTTTGGAAACTTAAAGCAATTTTGACTGTTTCATCAAAATTAAATTAATTGGCATAGAGTTATCCATAATGTCTCCTTGTTTTCCTTTAAATGTCTGTAGGATCTCTGGTGATGTTTTCTCTTTCATCTTGATATTACTGTATTAGCTTTTTGTCACTAATGAATTGCTGAAACAGACTTGTTATGAAGAAAAATAATTTCTTTACCTCACAATCTAGAAGATCAAAGTCCAGATGATACAGTTCAGGCTATGGTGAAGGCCTTATGGGGATGGCAGGCAGAATGTATTTGAGAGGCAGGGTAACGTTTCAGACTAGGAGCAGAGTTTGGGTAGGGCCAAGTTTACTCTTTCTCTGACAACCCTCTTGGGAAAACTCAGGGGGCTGGTTAAGAACTGCCGTCGGAAAGCACACCACCAGTGGCTCAAAGGCCTCTTCCTAGATCCTGTCTCTAACAATTCTTCCACATCCCAATACTACTGCCCTAAGAACAAAATCTTTGGAGGGGAGTACAGTTAAAGTTTTTCCAAACCATAACAGTTACTAATTTGTTTTCAGGCAACCTGTATCTCTGCTCTCCCTTTCTTTTCAAATCCATACTATCTCTCCTGTTATTTGTTTTCATTTGTTGCTGACTGTTTTGGCTGATTACACAATAGCATTCCTAGTTGTAGCCTTTTTTCTCTGTGTCATATTCACTTTTTTATAAGAAGAAAGAACTTTCTGAAATGTAAATGTAGTTAAATCTTTTCTGCCCTAAACTTTTTAATGGATTCCTAGTGCCTTTAGGATAAAAATCCTTAGCTCTTTCATATGGAAAGGCATGATGATGAAGTGTACATTTGTCTCAACAGACTTCTGTCTTTACTGTATTTACTTCTCCCTTTTTATTTCTCCATGCACACCATAGGAAACTGTCATCACCATCTTTTTGACTTGTCTTTGTCTATTTTAAGTTTGAATGCTATATTCAAGATGTCCATATGATCAATTTGAAGAAGACAAAATTTTTCTTCTTTATTGAGATTGTGGTTAATATCTAATTGGCATGGTCTTAATTTTTAGTAGTGTTTATTACACACAGTACCTTTTATTTACTGTGTTTTTACACTCACAATAATATTGAACTTCAAAGAATGATTAGTAAGCCTCATTTTAATGTACTGGCATCTGAAACCATATTACATAATAAGGGTGCATCTACTTGCTGCCGCCACAGTACCTTCAGATAGCTACTTAATCTTTTCTCCCCAGTGCTTGTGATGTTGAGTTTTATTTCAGCTAGGAAGGATTTGTGTTCATACTGAACAGTTATCTAAAGGACTAGAAGGTGTATACTTATCTCTTTATAGATTTTCTTCATAGTTTGCAGAATCAAGAAACATCCTTCCAAAACTTGCTAGCCAGTTTGGAGGTAGAACAGTTGTTTCTTTTCTTGTCAGTCCTTTACCTGATTCCCAGGAGAATGAGGATGTCCCACTTTATTTTTAAAAACCTAAATACTTCAAACTTTTAATCTCCTGTTGGATTTGAAAGGGAGACTTATTAGCTGTATCTCAATATAGCAGGAGCTCTGAAAGTCTGTTTGGTTAACACTGAAGATTGGAGGAAATGTGACTCTGTCTGTGTGTTTTAAGCCCCTAAGGTAAGATCAGAAAGCGTCTGGGCGGTAAGAGCCAAATAGTTGAAGTCATACATTAATTATGGTCATGAATCATTTTTATTTTTAAAGTCTTTACCATTTGACAAGGTTGTTTGCATAGTACCAGTGAAGTTTTAGGCAGCATTTTCCCCATTTTAAAGTAACAGGCTTATGTTGATTTCTTCTGTAGGCTGACAATACATTTTAGTAAAAGTATACATTTTAGTAAAAGTTGCTTGTTTTTTCACCTGAATGAATGGTCTTTAATTTATGTGAATTTTGTTTCTATATAATTTTTAAGTTATAAATGAAAACAATTTTATTCATCTTTAAGTTAATCTCCTACTATGTCAATAAATCATACCAAATCTCTGGGCTGTCCTTTTATATTTAGATATTAGATATTTAGTAGCAAATATATTTTGAATGCTACCTTTGTGCTGAATTCTGTATTGAACATTTAGAATATATATGGAAGATGAAGTTCCCTCCCCCAGGACTTTAAGGATAGGGGGATGAATAGTTGCCACACCATATGGTTCTATACTGTGATGATATAACAACCACAAAGGGAAAGGGTGCCTCCACCTTGTCTCGGATGAGCAGGAAAGGATTTTGTAGAATTGTCCATGCTTGAGTTGTCTGTTAATGATTCAGGAGTTTCCTTACCTGTTAAAGCTAGGTAAACTAATAGACAGATGTAGCAGCTCACACACAGGTGCAGAAACAAGAAATAGCATATGTTTGGACAATTGCCAATAGTTTAGTATTGCTGGAGTTCAAGGTACGTGGTAAAAAATAATGAGAGGCTGGATGTGTTGATACCAAATCAATCCTTCAGGGGACTGAGACAGGAGAATTGCAAGTTTGAGACCATCCTGCCATGACTGTTTCAAAATTGTAGAAGAAATGAGTGTGTAGCTTAGTGGTAGAGTGCTTGCTTGCTTAACCTGTGTGAGGCCCTGCATTCAATCCCTCACAGAACATACACACAAAAATGAGGACATGAAGCTGCAACCATATCATGAAAGGCCTCTTGCTTTAAATTGTTTTAGCAGTGCCTTTGAAAGGGCTGTGACATAAATGTGCACCCAGAGTAAGAGGCACTAGAATTGGTGTATAGTGTTTTCTATTGAATTCTTTATGAGTCCTGAGGAAGTTGTGAATTAATGATCTCATGAGTAAAATAGCTATAAATAAGAGTTGGCCTCTTTTAGGTGACTTAAGAAGTCCCCAATAACTATCAAGCAATTTCCCAAAGTGCAGAATATAGCAGGAATGGTTTTAATATGTCGTGATATAATAATGTTGGTAGAGGTATCAGTGTCATCAAATACTTATTAAAACAGGCCTCTCCTGTACAGTATATGATAAGTTCCAAGTTAGGACTGATAGCTAGTCTTTAAAAACAGCTAAAATTTATATACAGTGAAATGTGCACATCACAAGTGAAAATTCAGTGAATTTTAGCGTCAAGATAAGAACCTTCCCAGGCCGAGGATATAGCTCAATGGTTCCGGCGCCTGTCTTGCAAGCGCAAGGACCCGGGTTCGATCCCCGGTAACCACATACCATACTGGGCGTGGAGACTCACGCCCAGCAGCAATCAGTACCACATACCACAGTGCCAGGCGTGGTGGCTCACGCCTGTAATCCCAGCACTTGAGAGGCAGAGGCAGAAGGATTGCTGTGATGTGAGTTTGAGGCTGAGCTCAGGGCTAGCCTGAAATGCAAAGTGAGACCCTGTCTCAAAAAAAAAAAAAAAGATAAGAACCTTCCCAGCATCTCAGTTCCTTTGTTCCACCTGTTCTCTTATTCAGTCCCCCAGTCACATCAACAGCCACTCTTGATCTGTCATCACTGATTTTTTTTTACCTGTACTTGAACTTTGTATAAAGGAAATCATACAGGATGAACTTTCGGTTTCTGCCTTTTTTTTTTCCCCCACTCAGAATGTTTCTGAGACTCATCCATATTATTTTGTGTATCACTATTTGTGGGGTCCCCTGGGGCTAAACAACGCCGGCTCCATAAAGGAAGTGCAAGGCAGCACTTACACAGTGGGCCCCTCTGGGACACAGTGATTAAGGGAAAACAGAGAGACAGAGACTGCCCCGTGTAGGCTGGTTTGGGGTGGTTGAGAACAAGGAAGTGGGGCTGTATATAAGTGCTGAGAGTGCTGGCAATAAAGGCTTCTCCACCATTTCGTCTCCACGTGATGATTCCCGCCCGTGGTTCACTGCCAGATGAGTAGCCCTCGGGAACAGGACGCGACAGCTATTACTTATTTTTTACTGCTGAGTAGACTTTTGTTTTGTTTTTTCCCTTGGATAGATATCTAGCAGTGCAGTTGCTGCACCATAGGTTAAATGTATGTTTAAGTTTATAAAATAATTTTTCAAAATGGTAGTATTATTTAACTCTTATACCAGTAAGGCATGTACATTGCAGCTACTCCACATCCTTGTCAACATTTAGTGTTGTCATTTTCATTTTAGCTCTTCTAATCTATGTAAGATGCTGTCACATATGATTTTAATTTGCATTTCCTTGATTACCAAGATGTCAAACAGATCTTCCTATGCTTCTTGGTCATTTGGTACTTACTTTATGAAGTATTTATTTCTTTGTCCACTTTTATTTAGGTTGTCCTTTTGTTACTAATACATGAGATTTTTTATATACTTCAGACATTACTTTATCAGATAGTTGATTTGTAAATATTTTCTACAATCTGTGAACTGTCTTTTCATTTTCTTAGTGGCACAGACATTTCTAATTTTGGTAAAGTCTCATTTATCCATTTAAAATTTTATGATTATTACCTTTTTCTGTCTTCTCAGATAAACATTTGCCTACACCCGGATTGTAGAATTGGCATATACTGTTTTCTATTGAATTCCTCAGTCCTGAGGAAGTTGTGAATTAGTGATCTCATGAGAAGAATAGCTATAAATGAGAGCTGGACCCTTTTAGGTGATCTAAGAGATTTTGTAAGAGATTTTCTGCTAAAAAATTATTTTTGAATTTTTTAAAAAAGTTTTTTGACACAAAGTCTCACTTTGTAGTTTAAGGTGGTCCTGAACTCAACCTCCAAATCAGTGATCCTCCCTCCTCTCCCTCTTTTGAAATAGTGTCTCACTTTGTAGTTCAGGATGGTCCTGAACTCAGCCTCAAATTCAGCGATCCTCCTGCCTCTGCCTCCCAAGTGCTGGGATTACAGGCATGAGCCACCATGCCCAGCACTGTTGTATGTGGTACTGATTGCTGGTGGGCATGAGTCACCACGCCTGGCTTTGTTGTATGTGATTACCGGGGATCAAACCTGGGCCCTTGGGCTTGCAAGGCAGACACTGGAACCACTGAGCTAAATCCCTGGCCCAGATTTTTATAATTTTAGCTTCTGTGTTTACTGTGATCTTCCCAGTGTGTGGTTATGTGTGTCCATGAGTGTGTGTGTTATAAGGTAGTGAATGAAATTACTTTTTTTCCCAGGTTCATTCAGTATTCTCATTAAACTTTGTTTAAAATTTCTGTTGTCATCAATTTGCCTCAATTTCTCAGTTAAAAATCAGTTTACTGTATGTATATAGGTCTATTATTATACTCTTGATTGATTCCATTGATCTGTTTTTATTTGTTAGATTGGTCTGTGGAATGAAGATCTTGCTTCTTTGTCCAGCCTGGTCTTGAACTCATATATCTAAGTCATCCCCATGCTTCAGTCTCCAGAGTAGCTGAGACTGCAGTTTCACCTGTTTGATCTGTTTCATTGTATCTTTAAGGCAGTGCCATATTATCTTGATTATATAACTTTACGTGAAGCTTTGAAGCATGATAGACAGTTGATTGGTTTTTCACTTACAGGTTTTTTTCATCTTCACTAAATCATGTCAATGAGAGGCTTGATATCAGCTTTTAAAATTCTATAAGAAGGGCTGGGGATTTAGCTCAGTGGTTCCAGCGCCTGCCTTGCAAGCGCAAGGGCCAGGGTTCAATCCCCAGTAACCACATACAATACTGGGCGTGGAGACTCACACCCAGCAGCAAGCCAAACCACATACCCCAGTGCCTCGTATGATGGCTCACGCCTGTAATCCCAGCACTCAGGAGGCAGAGGCGGGAAGATTGCTGTGATGTGAGTTGGAGGCTGAGCTCAGGTCCAGCCTGAACTACAAAGCGAGACCATGTCTCAAAAAAACAAAAACAAAACAGAAAACCTAAAAAACCCCAGAACAAAACAAAACAACAAAAAAAAAATTTCTGCTAGATATAAAGCCTCTTGGGTTTTGATTGGGGTTATGCAATTGTTAATGTGTTTGAGAAAAATTGACATCTTACTGAATGCCCAAATCCATGCATGTGATATATCTTTCTTCTTATTTAGCTTTTTAAAATCTTAGCAGTGTTATGTATTTTCAGGGTTGGGTCTTGGAATCTTTTGTTCATTTTATTCTTATGTATGGATTTTGTTTTTAGATACAGTTGCAAAACTATTTTCTTCAAATTTTTATATACTAATTTTTTTGTGGCTAATATTGTAAGCAGAAGTGTAACTGACTTATTTGCATATTGATCTTTTATCCTATGACCTTGCCAGTTCACTTATTAGTTCTGGTATATAGCTATTTTTTAGATTTCTGAAAATTTTCCACATGACCGTGATATCATTTATGAATAAAGACAATTTGACTATGTTTTGGTATGGAAATATGTATGAGCTGTATTTGGAGACAAAAGCACAAAATCATAGCTGAAGGAAAAAATAAAAGTAGCTGTTTAGTTTTTCAGTATTCCTTGAAGAGTCACACTAAGAATATAGTTACTGTTTAAACATTTGCCTAGTGATGCAGTGCTGTTACTTTGTCTTTTGTATCATTAAAAAAAATCAATTTAAGAGTTAAATGCTGTGGTTCCAGCTTATTAACTAGAATGATTGTGAATTTTTTTCTTGATAAATACCCGTATATAATTATATGTGGTTTGATAACAACTACTTTCTTTGTGACTAGCAATCCAAGTAATGTTTCTACTTATTTTCTATATCTGTAGAATCATAATATTTGAGCAGATTATTTTTTAAGGGCACTTCCAGAGTCTTGTGAGTCATTCATTTTAGCTGTCCACATATCAGAAGCAGAAAGGCAGGTAGGTATACAAGAAGGTATTTTAGAATGTTATTATTTTAGGATTCATTAATGGCCCTGATATTTCATTGTAAATATGAGGATAAATTATCATTTTGGGCTTATTAGTAGTTCTATCCCTTTGGGGAGGTGTATCATTAATATAAATGGCTCTATGTTCAGAGTTTATAAATAACTTATTTTAATTTTTCTACAACCTGTTTTTGCAGGCTTCACAGAGCCCAGTGTGCAATTAAACAGACTCAGGTAACTGTTCAGAAGATTGGAAAGGAAATTGAAGAAAAACTAAGACTCAAGTCTACAAGCAATGAGCTGGTAGGTTTTTATATATTTATCTGTTTAAACTCCTTTTTTTCTTAAAGGGATTTTTCTGTTTCTTTTTGAATTAATTTTTCCAGAAAATTACCAAGTAGTTATTGTTATTATTTTTCTTAATGTTTTAGTGAGATGTATTGTCTGATTTGAATCTTGTAAATAATTTTTCTCATTTGCTAATAATGAAACATACAATGTGCCTGCCTAGTTCTGTAGATGAAACTTTACATAAAGTTACTTAGAAGAAAATTAATGGACTATTTTATTAATATCTTAGATATGTGAATTCTAAGTAGTGTGTGAACTGTATAGTGTGTGAACAGTAGCTGCCAGGAGGGAAAAAATGAGCTATAGGGACTAATCTACCTTTAAAGATGAATTAAATTATTTGAATTGAGCATAGTAGGCTAGTTTGTAGGCAGTGTTTTCTTTTAAATACTTTGTGAGGTCATGCTAAAGAAATAGAAATTTGAAGCCAAATGAGCAGATTTAAGATAGTATAATTTTTTGATACTTAATACTCTTCCTAGTAAAGAAAAAAGTTGTCAATTTAGAAATGAAGATTTTTTCCTTTGAAAGAACAGTAAACATACTAATAAATCGAAATTTTCTTAAAGACACATGGCCATAAATAGCTTTAACTTGTGCTATAAATTATGATACTTAGCACCTCTCTCAACTTGGCAGAGGATATTTACATCTACCAACAAAAGAAAAAGATTTATCGAAGATAATTTAAGAATTGTAGGGAAACAGCAATGCAGTTAACATATATATTTTTCTCTCTCTTGGAATTTGAAATTCATATATTAGTTCAAACTATATAAGGTTACTGATTTTGGCCTATAAATGGTAGTTTTGTATAGTTTGATCTGTTATATAAAATAGTGCTGTACCTGGCACATAGTGGGCGTGTAGAATCTGGTAGTTGTACTAAGTACAGCAATAACTCTTTCAGTCCATGGCTTTGTCTATGGAAAAACCGTCCATCTTAAAAACTGTTAAACCACTCATTGTAATTTAGAACCAATAAAGGACTACATTCCAGAACATAAATATATTGAAAGGACAGAAAAAATAACTAATTTTAATCCTTTCTGTGGTGCACAAAAATGCTGCATTTTTAGAACCTTTGTCCAGTGAGAAATTGCTAGGTTTTATTTTTCTTATTTTTATCTCCCAAGGCAACACTGGGAAATTACTTGTTTCATTATATGACAGCATATGCTTTGTCTCAGTATGGAAAAATGTATGTTTAATCCTGTTTTTCTAAAATGTAAGTGGTGACACATAAAGTAAGGTGATAGAATGTGTAAATTTAAAGAGGTCAGGTTCAGAGGTTCATTGTCTGTTTTTGTGGCGCATAGTCAGCACAGAAGAAAATCATTGGAGTTTTGAACTGAAACTGAACCTAGAAATCTTCTAGTTCCCTAATAGCCCTGTTGAAAACCACCCCAATACATTCCATTTCCTTTCCTCCTTAATTTGTCTTCATAATATTCATTGCTATTTGTTAACTTTCCAGAACCGCGATGAAATACCTGAGATGAACAACCTAAAAATGGGAAAAATGTATTTTGACTCAGTTTCAGAGGTTTCAGGTTATGGTTGCTTGGCCCGATTGCTTTGGGTTGTGGAAAGGTGGATATCGTGTGGTAGGGAGTATGTAGTAGACAGCTTACATCTTGCTGGCCGTGAGGGTTGGAGGAAATGAAGAAGAAGAGGAAGGAAGGATGGAAAGATGGATGGATGAATGGCAGGCAGGCAAGAAGGAGGGAAGGAAGGAAGGAAGGAAGGAAGGAAGGAAGGAAGGAAGGAAGGAAGGAAGGGGAAAAAGTAAAGAAAGAAAGGAAGGGAGGGAGGGAGATGAGTTCTGGCATCCCCTTCAAGGTCATGACCAGAGATTTGACTCCCTTTCTGTTAGGCTCTCCCTGCTACAAGTTCTTGCTCTACCTCTCAAGGGTGCTAGCATAGGTGACTTAGCCTTTAAGGCACGTTTAAGATCCATTCTATAACACCATTTATGTTAATCAGCTTTCCTATTGCTGGACACAATACTCAGTTTGCACAGCTTAAAGGAAAAGACATTTAATTTGAGTGGAAGATTAGGGACCAGACATAGACCCCAAGGTCATGCCTCCATGACCTACCCAGAAACACCTGAAAATGTGCTCCAAAAATCACTAGGTCAGATCCTAAAGCCAGTTAACTAACTGCCATGTCATCCTAACATGATGTATTTCATGGTGTTTTTTTGTTTGTTTGTTTGTTTTTTGGGGGGGGGGTTTCTCTTCTAAACTCTGTGGAAAGGAGTTTTGTAACTCGCCCTTTCCCTCACTGCTGTATCCCTAACATCTTGCAAAATCTTTGACTTATAGTAGTTGCTCAATAAATATATGTTGAATTAAAGAAATGGGTTTAGCTAGCATACTGTCTTCTTGTAAGACAAAAAAATGAGATTTGAAGAGAAGCACTTTCCCATAATAATATGACAAATAGAGTATCATTTACTTGTCTTCTCTCAGAGAATAATACCATCCATATGTTATTAATTAGTCACTTTGAGGTTTACCCAAAACATATTAGATATTTCTATTATTATTTTTTCTGATTCTTTTAAAAAATTGCTCCAAAGTCAAATACTCAAACCAAAGCATTTTCACTGTAGAAGAATGATTTTAAATTTTACCATAGGAAATATGCAGTGAAAAGGCATATTGGGTATTAAAAGAAATCAGAGGGCCGGGGAAATAGCTCAGTGATACTACAACTGGCTGGCAAGCTCAAGGTTCTGAATTTGATCCCTGGTATGGCAAATAAATAAAATTATTGAATTTAAATGATTACTAAGATGACTTCTTACTTTTAATTAATTATAAGTAATAGCATTTATATTTGATTATATGCAGAAACTTGGCATTTTGTCACACTGTATCACTGCCCAACATTTTTTTTTTTTGCATTTAAGCATGTTTCTTAAGGAATTTCTGCTGCTGTCATTTTAAGTTTTTACTTATATGTTTTAGGTTTTATCAAATGTTTTTCCTAGCATAATTGTATACTCCTTTTTCTTTTCTTCTAGTTATGGTGAAATACACTGATTGATTTTAGAATGTTAACCTAGTTTTACATTCTGAGAAAAACTGTTTGGTCATGATGAATGTCTCTATGCATATTACTGGATTCAGTTTGTTAAAAATTTTGAAGAATTTTTGGATATATATTCAAGAAGAATATCTGTTTTGTTTTCTTGTAATCTCTTTTTCTGGTTTTGGTGTCAGAATAATGTTGGCCCTATCTCATTCTTGGAAGTGTTTTTTCTTTTCTGTTTTCTGTAAAAGTATGTGTAGAGTTGGATTTTTAAAAAAAACTGTTTGGTAAGAATTTATCACTGAAACCGTCTAAGCCTGGAGTTCTAAAGGCTCTAGAAATGCAACTTCATTAATAATAACAAATTTATTTGGCTTACCTGTTTACTGGCCAGACTGATCTTTCAAAGATTTGTCCTTGTAATCCTAGCATTCCAGAAGGATAAGGCAGGAGGGCCATAAATTGACCAATTTAGCAACTTAGGGATATTTTGTCTCAGAAGATAAAAAGGGGGGAGGTAACTCATTGCAAAGGCCCTGTGTTCAAGTTTAAGTACTGCTGGAAAACTCTACAAATATCTAATGATGATGTTATGGTTTCTGGTTTTGATTTTAAATTGTATTTCTTTGTGTTGTTTTTGTTAGTATATGTTTCTAATATATAGCAGTTGCAGACTGCATTTCTCTGATGCATATTTCTCACATCTTCTAAAGTGTCTGTTCAAGTATTTTTCCCATTGAAAAAATAAGCTGTTGTAGATTTATAGGAAGCATGCAAAGAAGAGATTCCATACAGTTTTCATCTAGTTTCCACCTTTGTTGTTGTTGCTGTTATTGTTGTTGTTTTACAGTGCTGAGGACTGAACAAGGACCTCATGCATACTAGGAAAACACCCTGCATGGGCCAGGGATGTAACTTGGTGGTGCTCTTGCCTGGCAAGCATAAAGTCCTCAGTCAGGGGCGTTCTACCTCAGAGCTATCCCATACTCGCCTCATGGTCATGATTTCTGTAACCTTGTACATTCGATATGGTGCATACTCAAAATGAAGATATTAATATTGATAGGTTATTATTTATGAATTCTGTTTAAATTTTGCCACTATCGCTAATGTCTTTATTTTAGAAATAATTAACCTTTTTTAGGGTTGGGGATTTAGCTCAAGTGGTACTGCAACTGCCTTCGAAGCACAAAGGCCCAGGTTTGATCCCTGGTGCCACCAAAAGAAAGAGAGAAAGAAATAATTAACCATTTTATTCTATTTATTTATTTATTTTTAATTTATTTATTTATTTATTTATTTTTTTTTTTTTTGTGGTACTGAGAATCAAACTCAGGACCTTGCACATGTAAGGCAGGTGCCAGAACCACTGAGCTGAATCCCCGGCCCAATCTATTTCTTTCACAACAGTTTTAAGTATATAGAGTTGCCACAAAGTAGATATTGCCTTCTGTACCTGACACCAAATTTATTCTGTTGTTAGCATCTTACCTTAGTATGTTGTTTTGCTATGGTAAATGAAACTACGTTATAAATTATTATTTCATTCAGATATTTTGATTTTATTTTAAATTATTACTTCAGATATTCTGATTTTATTTTAAAATATTATTTCATTCAGATATTCTGATTTTATTTTTATATACCTTTCTATTCTAGAATTTACCTTTCATAAATCTTTTCTATCCTAGAATACCATCCAGGAAACCATACTATGTTTAATAATCGTGCTTCTTTAGGATCCTCTTCTTTTGGTGACCTGGAGAGTTTTGAGTGACAGGTCAAGAATTTTGTAAAATAGCCCTGGACTAGAAATAGTCAATTGTTTTTCTCATGATTACACTGGTTTGTTCAGTATCCCCTCCTCTTTGTACATAGTCATCTTGTCTTTCTACTGTTCTCTATGATACTCCCTTCGGTTTTTGTTTATTAAAATCACCTTGCCTACTCATTATGGATGTTAATCTGGATCATTTGGTTAAGGCAGTAGGTATTTCCTGGGCTTCTCCATTACGCAATTCCCTTTCCATACTCTGTTTTTTGAAAGCAAGTAACTAAGTAAAACAAAGGACGGGATGGAAATTAGGCAGCATCTTTCTTATTTCTTCATGAGAAAAATTTTTTCCTATCCTCCTCCATTTATTTATTCATTTTATTGCCAATATAGACTCATACTTTGGATTATAATCTAGTACTATGGTATTTATCTTTTTGCTCAGTTTGTGGATTTAGTTATCAAAATATTCAGGATGATTCTTCTGTCCTTTTGATATGCCCTTATCTCTGTTTTTAAAAGTACTTCCTTATTCTGATCCCATCTTGTATTTTTCCTGTACTGGCCTGAGGATCAGCCATCTCTCCAACAAACAGTATTCTTCGTGGAATAACAGGATTTAGAAACTAGAGCTAGACACTGAATATGTTTGTGGCCACTGAGTAGCACCTGTTTCTAGACCCTCTTGGTAGACAGAACTCTGTATACTTAAGTATAGGCATATATTAAAATAAACATGAATTCTTGTTAATGTTTTCAAGTCTTAATACTACAGATTCATTCTAACCTTTCTACTCTTTTGTTTACTCATAATGTCCTTTCTGATACTCAGAAGCCTGACTCCTATTATAATTAAATTTTTATTTAGTCTCGCTTTAGGTATAAAGTAGTTCAGATTCTTCTTCCTTAGTCCTCAGACCCAATACCAGAGTTGGAACTCAGGGACATTCTACCACTGGGCTACATTTAGTTTTTAGTTTGAGGCAGGGTCTTGCTACATTGTTCATGCTGGCCTCAAACTTGTGATCCTCTTGTCTCAGCTTCCTGATTAGCTAGAGTTATAGACGTGCCTATATTCTCATTCCTACTCGAGGGTTTTGCTGGCATATTTTGGGATACATTTATATATTTTATATATATATATGTATTAATATATATTTATATATATGCATTATATTTGTTTCTATGTACAAGTTCTCTTTCTGATTGGTGTGTTTGGATACTTCCTACCAGTTCATGGCTTGCTTTCTTAGCTTCTTGATGCTAATATATAGAGCAGAAGTTGTGATCAGTGAAGTTTATTTTTTTTGTGATGAGTGATTTTGTGATTTTTTTGTGATTTTTTTGTGATGAGTGATTTTGTTGTGATGAGTGAAGAATATTTTTTCTTAATTTCTTTATTGTTGTTGTTTCATTTTGTTTTTGTGTTCTTTTGAGAAGTGTTTGCCTAACCCAAGGTCACAGGGCATTTCTGTGTTGTGCTTACAGTTTCATAATTTTTGACTTTATATTGAGATCTGTGTTTCATTTTATATTAAACTTTTTATACTGGCTAAAGTAAGATGTGTCTTTCCTCCCATCTGCATGCTTTTCCTCTAGTTCTGCTAGCTGGGAGGACAATTGGCTGCCCGAGTTTGTGGTCACTTTCAGAGCAAAATTACAGAAAAAGCAAAATTTACTGTTTTTTTGTTGCTTTGACTCCTGTCCAAAATATACCTACTTTTGATCATTCACTAGAATTTAATGTAGTAGTGTCTTATATTTTATGCAGAGTTTGTGTCTGTTATTTATTAAAAGTTTCTTATTCTCATATACCAGAGGCAGAACTCATACATTTTATTATTATTTATCTCCCTAAGTAAAACTGTGTTCTAGGCCTGATATTGCCACTGAATCTATGAAGTTAAGGAATTGGAAGAAATATTTTCTAAGGAAATTTTTTCCTTTCTAGTCATTGCTAAGTGCAATAGAAATAACATACAAATTGTTGTCTATTATCTCTCCCTTTCTCTATGTATGGGGACTATGTTACTGGGAATTGAACCCAGGGCCTTACAAGGAGCTACGTTTCCAGTGTGTTTTTACACAGGATCTTTCTTAGTTGCCCTGGTTGGGCTTGAATTTGTGATCTTCCTATCTCAACTTTCTAGAGTGCTGTGAATGTAGGTCTGTACCACCACAGTTGGCTACAAATAGCATTTAAAAGCAGTTTAAGCCCACTGTAGACTACATAGTGAGTTTAATACCAGTCTCGGCTGCATGTTAAGATCTTGTTTTCAAAAGAACAATAAAAAGCTATTTGTTGACTTTTTAAAAAGATTAAAATATTTATTGGTACATTATATACACATATCATCATATTCAATATAGAGAATGTGTACCAGCATATAAGATAACTTGATTCTCATTTTCCCATTCCCCTACCCACCCTACAACCCCCACCCCCTATATACATAAGCTGTTTCTTTTTTTAAAAAATTACTGTCACAATCTTTTTGCCCTCATTATTTACCCCTATACTCTATTTCCTTTTAAATATTTTCTACTTCACAATATCTACTGTATATACTAGAGCTCATTACATCTTCATTTTCTCATACCAGAGAAAAGATATGATATTTACCCGTCTGACTTCAGTACCCCACTGTCACAAAGAGATCCACAGGGCAGAAAATCAATAAGGAGATACTTGAGCTGAATGTAACTCTTCAACAAATGGATTTAATAGATGCCTACAGAGTATTTCATGCCACGAAGTCAGAATTTACATTCTTCTCATCTGCCCACAGATCATTCTCCAAAATAGACAATGTGCTAGTGCATAGACAGGTTTATACAAAGGGATTGAAGTTATCCCCTGTATACTGTCAGACCATAGTGCTTTGATTTGGAGCTGAATAGCAGAGTAAGTTCTGTCTGCGTAAGTCCGACCTACGGTCTGGAGTCATGGAAGAAAACAGAGGCACTTGGATGAGTTTGGGCAGAAAGCAGAGCCTCCGAGGACTGAAGCCCCCCTAGCTCTCTCTCAGTAACCCTTTTATTATTAAGGAAAAATTAACAAAGTCTGGGGAACATCCAAATTATAAGAAGGCTCAGGATTTCTTCATAACGAAATTAACAGAAGTTCTACTTAATTGCCAAAAGGCTACACCTTTTCCTACAAAAATTCCAGGATCCTTACAAACAGGTGGAAATTGAACAACACTCTGCTGACCAACCAATGGGTCACAGAGGAAATTGAAGAAATTGAATAGCTTTTACACTAAACGATAACATCAGTACAACATATAGAAATTTATGGGACACAATGATAGCAGTTCTATGAGGAAAATTCATAGCAGTCAAACCTACACCTGGAAAAGAGAGCAAGCTCAAACAACCTACTGCTGAACCTCAAGGGACAAGAAAAAGGGGAACAAGCAAACCCAAAGCTCATACTAGGCAAGAAATTATAAGGATCAGAGCAGAAATTAATGCAATGAAGACTAAAAGAACGATACAAAAAAATCAGTGAATTGAAGAATTGGTTTTTCGAAAGGATAAATAAAATTAACTGACCCTTAGCCAACCTTATCAAACAAAGGAAGGAGAAGGCTCGCATCCATGCTATTAGAAATGAAAAAAGGGAAAATTGCCATGGACCTAGAGGAAGTCTAGAGGATAATAAACATCTGCTTTCAAAATTTGTACTGTTTGTTAACTTTTAAAGAACAGCTTCTTCATGTGGTTCTAAAACTTTTTAGGTTGATTTTTTTTTCTGGTTTTGTGAGAAAAATTACTATAATTGAAGACTGTGGTACTGTAAAACGTCTACATACTCTTAAAACAGTAATAATTGCAAAGAATTTAGGATATACTATTGAAATTTATTATACTAGAAATTAAACCTGAGAAATTAAAAAGTATTGATTTCCCAAATCATTTCAAAGTACCTGTAATAAATCCATTGTGTTAATATAATAATATATTTTTAGCCCACTATAGTAACACATTTTTGAATTACACACTCTTGGAGGCTAAGCTGACAGAGCACATGGGAGCTGAGCACACTCAGCCTGGGAAACTTAGCAATTTATCAAGACACTGTCTCAAAAAAACTTTTTAAAGGACAAACATAATGATGAAGCTTAATGTAAGGGCCCGAGTTCAGTCCTCAGTAGTACAAAACGGGGAAAAAAAATACATACATTATTATGAAAACTATTCTTTCTAGAAAACATTGGAGTTTCACTATTTTAATTTTTTTGTGTATTTAACTTCTGTTGAGCTAATTTCCATTTGTGTTTCTCAAATGACCAGTGATTCAGGGTGTGTCTCTTCTTTCACTGTAAATAAAGGAGATAGACAAATCCCAGATCCCAGCAAGCCTGTGATACAAATAGAATGAGGGCTGATTTTGGTGCTTTCCACTCCACAAAACTGATCCAGATCTGTAGTTTAGGGCTTGAGGCCTGAGTTACTCAGCCCTAAGCGCTGCGGGCATTTCCTGCCAGCCGGATCTCACAAGCTCCCTGGCCTTGGATATCTCTCCTTTCAGATCTTTTTTGTGTCCTAGCTCTCTTCTTTTCTTTCCCAACGTATTTTTTTTCCAGTGTATGGATTCCACATCTCCGAGGTTGATTTGTTGCTGTTTATTGCTCCAACATCTTCCTGGAAGTGCTAAGAAGTCTGTTTTGATATCACAGATTTTGTAGACTCTGGTACATCTGGCCATATACTTATGAGAAAATGAGAATGAAAAACGGTCTAGTGTAGCATTATTATGGAAATATTTGGTACCCTCATGATTTACAGGATGTTTTAAGAACTTTGCCTAAGATTTTTAGCTTCAATGTGATCCATGAGAAAATGTTTCCAATATTAGGTTATTTATAAATTAATCTGTCATCCTAAAAGGAATGTTTAATATCACCCTGTGGTTTTTTTTTTTTTTTTGAAAAGATCCATAAAAAGGAATGTCTGTGCTTGCAAATAGATAAATGTTTGTGCTTTTTTTTTTCTGATAGTATTGTATAAAAACACTAAAGTCCAATTAAAAGTGATACACTGGAGATAAATATATATTAACTGCACTTGGAATAAACAGATAAGCCACAGAAACCTATTAGAAGATACAGAACATTAAGATCTTTGAGAAGCTAGTCTTTGAAGCTTTAAGAAGAAAGTAGAACCAGATCCCACATGGGTAGGGTTTGTTTACTCATCAGAAATGAGAGCCAACAACCCTGGTTTTGAATGATTTGATATATGTCTGTAATTGGGCCAGTTTCTGCACATGGACCATAACACAAACACACTACACATGCCTTCCAGTATTAGTTTAATATTTAGATTAATTTATAGCCTTAGTTCTTTGAATCTAAGAAATACTCCTGGTCTGAGCATGTACCCTGGACTATAGCAGGTTTGCCACTTATCCAGCATATCCCATTGTTTTGAAAGAGTTGTTTTTCTATATATATATTTTTTTACTGTTAAGGTAGAATTCAATTTGCATATTTTGTGGAAAATTTCAGGTCAAGGAGATTGAACACCTAGCTTTTTGTGTAGTTTACTTCTCTAGACTTTACCTGTTTTCTTAGTGATACAAGTAATAGAAGCTTCCCATCACACTATTGGAATCCCAAAGAAAACCAATATCATGTCTTTGTTTTTCTTTCATGATAAGCAACCTCACTGACTTTCCATCTCAGTTTATTGTAAGATACATGTAACATAAAAATTATGATTCCAAGCATTTAAAATGTATAATTTTTTAATGTTAAATACATTTATGTTATGTAATCATTATCACCATCGATTTTTACACCTCTTTATAGCATATAAAACTAAAACTCCGTATCTGTTAAACACTAAATCCCCACTCGTTCTAAGCCCTGACAACCACTATGCCTTCTGTCTGTATGATTTTGACTGCTGTAAAAATCTCATGAAAGTGGTACTATATATTTCTTTCTATAACTGCTTTATTTCACTTAGCATAATGTCCTCAAGATTTATCCATGTCACTGCATATTGCAGAATTTCCTTCCTTGATAAAGCTGAATCATACTCTGTGGCAGGTATATAACCCCTCTGTTGATGGATACTTGAGTGATTTCCACTTTGTAGAACCTCATGACTCTTGGCTTTTGTACAGTGGGTTGGCAGGGAAAAATGGCCTGGTTTCCATTAGACCTAAATTCTAGAAGGCAGAAAGCATTTCAGATTCATCTAGAAGCATATCCTTCATACACATTAGTCTAGAAGTGCCTCATAAATGCTAGTAATATTTTTAGTAAAAGCATATTTCATAGATTTTTCAAACCTAATGTAATAATAATGATACTTGGAAATAAGCTTTTCTGCTTGTTTTCTTGGCTTGAGTAACTTTAATGCATTGTTGTGGCATCTGTTTAGAATCAGTGTTTCAAGGATGAAGAAGAAAGCATTTTGGGTGAGAAATTATTACTGTAAAATACTGTCAACCTAAGTGTCCAGAATCATTTTCCATGCCCTCTGCTTCAACAAGGCCATACCATCATGCATGTGACTTAATCCCTACACTTGCTTGTTGTCTATAAATCAATCAAGTAATGAGTTTTTCTTTTGAAGTTTTCTACCAGGTTCATTCCCAGTCTTAGTAACTTATTTATTTAATGAATAGGGGTTTTTTCCTCCTGTCACAATGTTAGTTAGCTATTTTAAACCTTTGGATGGAGATAAAAATGTATTAGGTACTGCCAAATTGCTGTTTGGTCAAGATTTATGTCATGGAAAGTGGACAAGGGAGGAAGCATATATTTCCTTTGTAGTGATTTTGTGTTTATGTACATATATGCCTCTTTTGAAAACAAGATTTCAGGTTTGTATCTGGAGGCAAATTAAACCAAAGTATTTGGAGGAAAAAAAGGAGTTTGAAAAATATTTAAACTATTACTTGATATAGGCTTAAGTGGGCAATATGTATATGAAGCAATGTTAGTAAATTTATTTGAACTTATATTCAAACATTTAAACTTAAATATATCTCTAGCTGGTAGAATGTGTTAGGAATTTTCTTTTATTAATAAACATCTGTCAAATTTACTCTTTTTTTGGGGGGGGGATTGAAGCTATGGCTTCATGCATTCTGAGAACAGGCTAGGCAATACTAAGTATACCCTGAACCCCAAAACTAACATTTTGGTGTGTAGTTCTGTGATTTTTTTTAAAAAAGTAAATTTTCTTAAACAGTTATATGAATTTTCATGAATGTCCACCATTCCATTGTCATATAAAGTCATTTCACGCCCCTAAAAATCTCCTTTCCACCTACTTACCCTCTCTCCCTCTACCTGAACCATCGTCAAGCAAGAGGTTTACTGTTTCCAGTTTTTGCTTTTTTCAGAGTGCCATACAGTAGGAATCATACAACAGTATGGAACTTTGTCACACAAACTTCTTTCACCTAGCAATACGTATTTTGGATATTTCTATGTCTTCGTATGTATTGGTTTATCTTTTTTTATCATAGAGGGTATTTACCATGTATCATCATCTATTGACTTACTGAAGTATCTCTTGGTAGTTTCCACGTTTTAGCAGTTATAAATAAAGTTGCTTTAAACATTTGTGTGCAGGTTTTCGGACCTTACATGTACTAAATGATTGTTTACATGAGAACCAGAGATTCATACCATTACTCCAAAATGTCCAAGTTTTAATAAAAAATATTACTCATACCCCAAACCATAAAAATAAGTACTTTTTCATACTTTGCTATCATTTAGCTGGCTTCCTCTGGCATCTTGCTAGCAGGCGTCTCTCTAGCAAGGGAAAGGAAGTACTGTTTCTTTACCACCTGGTGAGTGTAAAAATCTAGATTCCCTTGTAGCCTCTGACACCTGAGGAGGAAAGGAAGCAAGAGTTCATTAATGCTGGCCAGGAATAGGAGTTCCAGCCCCCACACTAGGCTTCTACTGATGGCTTCTTGGCTAGCGGGATTAGATGTATCTCTTTGCTATTGTCTACCTGGCCCCTACGTCTGTCACAGGGAAGAGGGTGGCCTCATTCACGCTGGGTACTACTGAAAGTTTGGACTGCTCTAGGCCTCCTCTGATAGCACTGGGGAGAAAGAGCACTATCTCATTACTGCCAGGCAGGTGGTAAAAATCCAGCCTTTCCCATGTGGTACCGTCATGGGGGGTTGTTGGCTGCTGGTAGGCAGGGATGAAAAGCCTAAAAGTGTGCTGGGTATTAGAACGTTTTGGTCAGCTTGGTGAAGTGGAAATCTACTTTTGTTTCTATGGATTTTTCTTATTCTAGAAATTTCTTATAAGTATGTGCTATATAGTATAAGAACTTTCTACACTGACTTCATAACGTAGCATAATGTTTTCAAGGTTCATCTGTGTTGTGGTGTATATTAGTACTTAGTTTCTGTTATAAAACAATATTTGATTATGTGGCTAAATCACATTTTATTTATCCATTAATGGTCATTTGAGTTATTTACACTTTCTGGTTATTATGAATAATGCTGCTGCAAACAGCTCTCTTTAGGTTTTTGCTCAACATGTTTTTCATTCTCTTGAATGGAATCCTGGGAATAGAATTGCTGGTTCCTGTGGTAATATGTTTAACTTTCTGTGAACACCAGTGCTTTTTTTTATTAGTAATTTTAAGGCTTGTATTATAATATAAGAAGAGGGACCCAAGATATTTTATAGTATCTTGTGGGTTCTTAGAATTTTCCCTAGATTTAACATTAATATTTACCCTATTAGTTTATTTCTAAATTTTTTCCTTTAAAATGATGCTAGCTGATGATTGAAGTGATCAATATATTTGATGAGAATCAAACCATTATTCACTTGAAGTAGTATGTGTATTCATGGTCATGGTTTTTTATATTCCTGAATTTGCCTTTAATTTTATTTATTTAGAAAAAAGAAAATGAATGCCTACAATTAAAAATTTTGGTGCTTCGAAATGAACTGGAAAGACAGAAGAAAGCTTTGGGACGAGAGGTGGCGTTACTGCATAAGCAACAAATTGCATTACAGGATAAAGGTGAGAACATTGTACGCATAGCATAACTTTCATAGTCAGGAGTTTCTTCTTCCCCTTAGGCTCAAATAGTGATTTTTACATAAATGCTAAGAGAAGTTTAATTTTAAAGTAGTTTTTGAAATATTTTGAAGTTCATATATGAAGAAAAGTGTGTGAGTTGAAATTTCCAACGTGAATACAACCATGGAAACGGAATCTCAACCAGGAAACAGCATTGTCAGGAGCCCAAACTTAAGAGGCCTTCTGCTCCCTGCCGTTCACTATATCTTCAGCTAGACTAACTAGTATTTATTAAAACAACGATTGGCTTTGCCTGTTTTTGAACTTTGAGTCATCTCTGTACATTTTGTGTGCTAGCTTTATTCAATATTATGTGTACTAGAGTCATCTTTGTCTTCTCATAGTTACAATTCACCCATTTTTAATGTCAAACAGTACTCTATTATGTGATTATGAGTTTATTAATTCTTCCTGCTAGGTTCAGCAGTTTCCAACCTGGCATTATTATACTTAACACTTCCATGAATATTCCAGTAGGTATTTCTTTATGAATGTATTTATGTATTTCATTTGGACAGAAATCTAGGGGTAAACTTTTAGTATCATATAATGTACATATTTTCAGTTTTAGTAGACTGTGTTAAAAAGCTTTTCAAAATAGTTTTCAGTTTACCTTCCCTCCTTCTATTAGCTCTTTTTCTCCATCTTTGTCAGAATTTACTACTTTGTCTTTTTTGTTTTAGTTTTACTAGCAAGTATGTTATAGTGCCCTCTTGCAGTTATAATTTTTATTTTTCTAGTGATTAATAAGTTGAACACCATGTCCCATGTTTTGTATAATTCATTTTTCTGTGAATTATTAGCTGAAACCTTTGCCTATTTTTTAATTACTTTGTCAACTTTTTAAAAAAGAATTATTAGCATATGCATTAAAAATACATTCTTCGGTGGTTTCAGGCTCACTCTTTGATATCAATCCTTTACACTTGAGATTTTTTTGTGTCTATTTTAAGAAATATTTTCCTACTTTAAGATCTCAAAGACATTCTATATTTTATTTTGAATGTTTTATTAATATATTACATTTATATCCTTAGTTTATATGGAGTTCATTTTATATAATGTAAGAGTCAAGATTTTTTTCATGTAGATGATTAGTTAGTCCACACTACTTACTGACAAAGTTTGACTTTTGTCATAACTTATAAAAGACCCTCTGTTTTGTTCCTTTGATCTATTTTTCTACCATGATCACAGTATTTTAATTTTCGCTGTTATAATAGGTCTTGGTATGCATTAGAGTAGTTTTACGTCAAATTCCCTTATTTTTGTCCTTTTACATTTTCATATGAATATACAAAGTAAGGAAAACCTGAATAGGATTTTAATGGAAGTACATTGAATATATATAGCAATATAGTAGAATGATTACAATATAGTCTCTATCTCAGGGAAATGCCATATGCCTTTATTAATGTTTGCAGAAACACTGTTTAAATAAAATGATTGTTAGCCTATGGATTATTTCCATGATTCATGGAATTTATTTTGAACTTTTGATGTTTTGTAGTACTATTATAAATAAATTTAAATTTTATTTTCCATTTGTTCCTAAGTAGATACACAAGTAATTTTTTAAAGTGATACTAATTTTTATTATGTTATGTTCAAAGGAGAATTTACTACAAGCTTTGTAAATAGATGAGCAGTTGTTGATGTTAGAGTTATGGCCCTACAGCTGCTGCTCTTGCTATGATTATTTATTTATATTGTGATTTAGCAACATTATAATCAAATAGTTAAATTGCAATTAATTTAAGGATAGTTTAAATTTAGTGACAGTGTAAAGATAGCAACAGTATGGAAAGTTTTAAAAACAGATTAACATGTAATCACATAAATAAATTCACCATTTTAAAGGGCATAATTCAGTCTTTTATTCACAGGATTGTGCAATGATCGTAACAACCTAATATCTAACTTCTGCTAAATTCTTCTAAAAGAAAACTCATACACAGCATCATTGTACATTCCCCCCTCTCCAGTCCTAAGCAACCCTTTATTTACCTTCTATCTCTATAAATTTACCTATTCTGGATATTTCATGTGAAGTCTATCGTATAATACGTGGTCTTTTATGACCAAATTATTTTATCATCTTTTCAAAGTTCAACCATGTTGTCCTTATGTATCAGTACTTCATTTTTCTATTCCCAAATAAAATATTTCAGTTGTATTGCTGTGACACATTTGATTTTTCCATTAATTTAGTTAGCTTATCTGCATTCATGCTTTTGCTTAACTGCTAAGCATGTACTCTACTACTGAGCTATACTTCCAGTTTCTACATGTATTTTTGAGATGAGAATCAATTTAGATTTCCCTGAGATGTTAACATCTTGTGTGGACATTCTGATCCCTCATTAAGTATGAGAAAGAGTGCTGCTGTTGACCTCATTCCTTTCGGAGCATCTGTAGACTGTGGGAGTGATCACTACTAGAGAGTGAGAAAGGGGAAGATGGCTAGATACAGATAACCAAATTTATATACTAGGAAGTCCTGGTCTACATTTGAGGAACCCCTGCTCTTTGTAGTAATTGTACTTTTTAGCTAGAGACATGTGTTTTTTTTTACCTAGGCACTTGATTCTGAGCTCAAGAATTCAGTAGGGATACAAAGTCAATAATACATGATGGTTAGCCTTGACCTAGCTACTGATTCTTTTGAATGACAGTGAAGGAATTATTTAACTTCTGAACTGTTTTACATATGTGTTCAATAAGGACAGCCTTGTTCTTGGTATAATAACAATCATAATAGCTCCATAAGAATTAATTTTTATAAACACTAGGAAGAAACCATGTGTCTCTAATATATTTTATAGTTTTATTTTAAAAACTATTGTGCCAGGATAATTTGTTGGAAAGAAGCAAGACAGATAATTGCTACTCATGCTGCTGACCTGCTAAGTGCCCAGATAATCTGAAAGGCCTTCTTACTAAATACCCATTGGTTTTCCTTTCCTATACCTCAAAGACAACGGTTCTTAACTTGTGGTCTGCAACAACTACAGCTGGATCATGAGCTGATCTTTTCAGTATTAAGATTCTTTAATGTATATGTTTTTATTTCTGGAAGATACTAGTAGTTTAATTTATAATGTTTAATAAAAAGGACTTGTCCTCATTAGTATGACAAGCCAAGGTACCTTCCTAGTAACTACAACTATTGTTGTAAAGGACCCTCTGTCCAAAGTCAACCTCCAAATCAGAAAGATTGTTGCAAAAGAGAAGCAGCACTCTATCAAAATAAATATGTTGGAAACTTGGTTCAAAAAACAATATGAAAAATTAAGGAAATGTTTTTAATACAATATAGTTTTTTATGACCAGATATTGTTACAAATCCAAGAAACTTCAAGGGTCCAAGAATTTTTCAGAGGTCCTAGAAAGTGGTTTTAATTTTATAAAAGCAAAATTCTCTTAATTTTTGTAGGAGGAAGTTACTTTTTAATGTAGTTAGTTTCTTGATACTGAAAACAATGTATAATATAACTTTATAGTTAGATAATGCTTATAGAGGGCATCCTATTTGATTCTCGGAACACTCCTGAAAGCTAACTAGGACAAATAATCATTTTATACTTGAGTTACTACAAAGTAAATGACTTGTCCAGGAGCGCACAGATATTTGGGAGGAATTAGAATGTAAATTCAAATATTTTGACTCCAAATTCTGTGTTTTTCTCACTTTTCCATATCATCTAAAACGTTGCAAAGACATTCGATTCCTATATTGTATGAAACAGCTAACTTTTATTGAAACCTTGTAACCTGTCAAATATTTTAGTTATGGTATATCATTTGATGCTTAACATAGTCCTGACAGAGTTTTTACTTTTTTTTTTTTTCCCAGATAAGGAACACTGAAACTTAGAGACACTTTTCAAGGTGGCAATTAAGTGATAGATCCATACTTAAATACAGATTTATTTTATTCTAAAGCCTATTAATATCCAGTAAACAAAATATCAATGGTACTTTCTCTAGTATATGTCCTATGTATGAACTAACAGTTTGCTATGTTTCTATACCTGTGCACCAATAGCTGGAGAGCTTTATTCTGCTGTCTTCCTGTTTATTAACGGACAGGGGAAATGGATTTTCCGGAAGTTGGTTTGGTTTGGTAGCATACTAATTAATTAAGAAATTTGGATTAAAGGTCTGTGATTTTCTCGTTTTGTCTTTAAAAGAGTTATTAAACCTTTTGGGGACTGCTGTACTCCTTCAGAAACAAAACAAAAGTTTGCTTTGTAAAATTAGCATAATATCTTTAAGATTCTGTTTATCTCATAAGAGTAGGGTTGGGAGAAAAGATGGGAATTTGTTCACCTTTCATGAGAATCCTTGTTTAACTCAAAATCTAACACTAAGAATATATTCCCAAGCAATAGAGAGCCCCTCTCCCCTAAAAAAGACTGTCAGACCCAAGTGTGTCTGTAAGTTTTGATCTATTACCTGAAAAGTCATTTCTGGGGAGAACCTTTTAGAATCTAACCAGCCACACTCTTTACTTAGATTTTTTTTCAGTTGCCTTCAGCAAGCAAGAACAAAAAAAAAGCGCGTATTTCTTTTGATGACCTAATGTGTAGAGGTAAAATATGTCAGGTTTCGTTGCTCAGATTTACAGAAGTAAATTCCTCTTGTATTTTCAGTAAATAAAGAATTAGAGCCCAAACAGTAAATACTTTTTTATGAAGTTACTGCCAGTTATGTTAGTTTGTTTATTGCCTTTTTCCAAGAAATCTGTATAATTAGGATAAACAAATGGGAAGTTCGTTTAATTAGCTCTTGCTTGATGCCTAAAGTATCATGTTCTTTAGACTTGTATCTCAGATTAAAGAACAATCACACCGAGGATTTGAGTTAATACTTTCATTTCTATCAAAAGATAAGTTTCTACTTGAAGTTATAAAGATGTTATTAGACATTGTATAGCAGTGTTTTCCTTCACTTTTTCATAATACTTATGAAAAATTACTTCACAATTT
>PVIR01008102.1:31273-58209 GCA_004026965.1 Petromus typicus
AAAAAAAAAAAAAAAAAAAAAAAAAAAAAAAAAAAAATTTCTGGACCTGAGACTAATTTTTCCCTAGGATTTACACCACTAGTGTTTTCTTGCTTTTAGCAGTTGGCATTAAAAGCAGCTTTTGAAATGCAGTAAAAGTCAGGCAACTTGTGGGTAAAGGAGCACAGAAAAGACATATGGACCCTGAAAAAACGTCAGATTTCATTTTTTTAAAATGATTACATTTCCATATGTTTACAATGATTCACTCTAGTAGTATCTTAATTGAATTGTAAGAAAAGCCAACTGTCGTATTTTAGCTGCAGTGGAAGGTATAGATGTAAAGGAATATATCTGATAAAATTATAACAAAATGAAATTATATTTCACTTTGTCATAATTTTTTTTCCATTTATTCCCTCAAAGCACTGTAAGTGACATTTACAAAGACTACACGTATGATTAGATGGTTCAGCATAAACATAAAAAGAGACTGTAGTACATGAAAAGGAAATGTCAGGAACACTTATTTCTGTATATGTGTGCAACTTCATCAATTTTATTCATTTATGGAATACTTCAAAAGAATCAAGCTGTGTGAGAAGTGAGAATCATAATGACAAGTGTGAAAATTACATGACAGATGTGTAGAGGGTGTTCTAGAAATGCAGTGACATGCATCTGAAAATTAGAACCCCGTAAGAAACATAGAAGTAGATTACTGAATTACAAGTCATTCCACTTAAGGAATTCTTTCAATTAAGGATTTATTTGAATATTCATTTTATTGAAAGCTTTGGTGAATTATTAAAATTACATAGAGGTGAGACTATTGATTAATCCAGTACACAGCTTATATACCTGATGTATGAGAGGTCAAGAAAAAGGTTTGAATAGGTTCTAGTTTCTGGTTTGGACAACTGCGTGGAAGACTGAACCATTCACTAGGATGAAATAAAAGAGGGAAATGAAAGAGGAAGAATTAATATTTCTAGTTTTGAGTACTCATGTAATGAGACAGTAAATGATAAACCAAGAAATCAACTAGTTAGTATTATATTGTGATAAATAGTAGACATTATGAGACAATAATGTTGTCATGGGGACTTGAAAAAAGTTGTAGGACAAAGATAATTGTAGGGAACCATTTTTTAAGAACTTGCTCAGGAAAAGTTTGCTCAAGCAACTCAGTCTTGGAAGATAAGAAGAGCTGGTCACCAACAGAGTGACCAGCAGTTGAAAAGGAATGCAGGTTCGGGAGAGATGACCTGTAGAATTAACAAAAGTCACATGGGTAGAGCACAGTATGTGAGAGTAGCATGGCAGGGGGCTGGAGTGAGAAGGAATTTAGAGTATATGCGGAAGTATTTACCTTTTTCATTTACTAGAAGGACAAAGCTGAGCAAATGGCATTGAGACATACAAGTGGTGGGTGGAACGCTAAAGAAATCTTTATTTTATTTCAGGAATGCAAGGGGAGGCCTCCGTCCTATTTTTGGAGTTAAGAGAACAGTTGAGGCTTATGGAAAGTAGTCATCTCTGAGTGGGAAAGGAAACTTACTAGGAATTGTAGGATTGCTCGACAAATTGCCTACTTTGCTTTGTGGTGTTACTTTGAAATAAAATCAGTCATATCAGAGTTTCATGAGAGAAGACAGAAAGTAACATTATAGAATAAAAGTAAAATTATCCCATTTTACAAAATAGGAAAATGAAGCTCAGAGAATTTAAGGCTCATTTAGAGTCTCAAAAGTGTCAGTAGGACTTCAACCCAGATCTTCCTAATTCTTAGTCCCATGGGCTTTTGAGTACAGTATGCTGCCCACACAAGATCTGCCTGTGGTTCTTAAGAACTAAAATTAGCTCTGAGAGTAACACTCAAGCTAATTGTGGAAAGGTATGGAAGGTATCAGTTGCTCCCAATAACCTGTTATAAAGAAACTTAGCAATTATTTGAGAATAAAACTATTAGTACTAATATACGGAAGGAATTTAGCATGCAACTTTTTATGTACAAGATATTAAATATAATGAAATATAGTTAAGTGCAATTTTACAGAAGTTACACAAAATCTGTTACCTTATGAGACTCTGGGCAGCATTAGAAATCACAGTACAGAAGAAACATTTCAGCAGGGAGACAAGAGAAAGTAATCCAAGTATATTGGTTTTTGGTTATTTCACTTGATGTGGAAAACCCAGAAAAATGACAGTTTATTGGTTTCTAACTGTAACTTTGACAGAAGCTGGCTATTAGCCAGCCTGGGACCAAACTCTATAGTGAGAAAGTTCCTGAGGAGTCTGTGATTTGTTTTGTTGATTGAAACAAGATTCATATCCTTTAGTTATCAGATTTACATAACTGAGCATAAATATTTGGTTATTAAAATTACAGCTCCTGACTTGTGTTCCTGCTGAACAGTGGAGCCATCTTTCCTAATATAGTGGAATGTTGTTATCGGCTTAACGGGGCCAAATATTTTATGAAGCATTTTGGGAAAATGGCAAACCAAACATATGCCTTTGCTTTCCTTTTCTCCCAGTACCCATTGATAGGATAGTCAAGATACGTACAGAAAGAATAAAGCCATGGTAGCTGAGTGTGGGGATGGAAGCCTGCAATCTTAGGACTCTGGGAGCATAAGGCAAGCTTAAGCTCAGCCATGCAACTTAGTGATTTAGCAAGGTCCTGTCTCAAAAGAAAAACGAAAATAAAAGAATAAATCCACACAGTGGTAACAGCATGAGGAGACCATAAAAGAGGCAAAGATTTTGATGTAGTTCTCAGACACACAGACTAGATAAGACTGCTTAGATCAGTGTACTAGAGTAGAGGAAAAACTATAGTCCAGAGTGGAGTTGGGAAAGGCTGCCTTATTTAAGTTCCTGGAAATAGATCCTTCAGAGGCCTCAAGCTTGGAATTTCCAAGTACAGATATCAGTAACTGTCTGGAGCACTAGCCAGGGTAAGTGGGCCTACTGGCTTGTTCTTTCATTTATCTGAAGTAAGTCCATACAATATTTGCTTAAGTACTTTCTAAATCGATTCTTGACCTGGTTAGGTCCCATGCTCTAAGTGTTTGACATGGTAGAAAGGCCTAAAGTGATTTCAGACTTTTATAACCAACCCAGAGGAAAACATGAAAGACAGCTCTACTTAAGAGTGAAATTCCCTAAAATAACAGAATCTCAAAGTAATGTTCTCTTTATTTGACAGTTGCAGTAATTTAAAATATACTACCTTCTCCCAGCATATTATACCCTGAAGGAAAAACCTAACTGTCAGCAGGACCTCCTCACGTAACTAAGCTAGCACCGAGGAATGAGGCTTCTCATGTAAACAGATCTTTACAGCTTCAAACTAATCAATCTAACCATTTATTCATGGATTTGAAGGGAGAGTCAAGGGTTATCAGATATTTGAACTGTACAAACAGTATGACTCAAAAGGAACAAAAATACCAAGAAAAAAGGAGAGCTTTTTAAAAAGGTTAGACTCAGTAGAATGTAGAAGGCTGGTAAGAGCTTTATGTCTGCCTTGAAGAACTCATGTAATCTGCAACGTTGGAACTTTCCTTGAATCCATCCAGTCAGAGAGCTGTTATCTCAAGGCGGCTAAATAGCCTAATGTGTAAGGAAAATGGGCACTGACAAAGGAGAGAGAAAAGGGGGTGTGTTCTTTCTGGTCACCACTGGCAGATAATGGGAAGAAGTTGATGCTGCTGTATAAGAAGGTAAAATAATTTGGCTAAAGCTTTTAATAAATCATTAATGGTCAAGTATGAGCCAGTGTGAAACCACAGAAATCATGTAATTCACGTCTGTCAGCAGTTTCTGCATGGATTTCCACTGGATATTGACAAGAAAGATTGAAAGAGGAGTAGTGTCATCTCTTGCACAAAGTATAATCTAGGCCAGGGATTTAGCTCAGTGGTTCCAGCGCCTGCCTTCAAGATCCCCGGTAACCACATACAATAGTGCTGGGCGTGGTTACTTATACCCACCAGCAATCAGTACCACATACCACAGTGCTGAGGGTGGTGGCCACGCCTATCATTCCAGTACTCAGGAGGCAGAGGCAGGAGGATTGCTGAGTTCAAAGCTTGCCTGGGCTACATAGTGAGTTCAGGACCAGCCTGAGATACAAACTGACACCCTATCTCAAAAAAAAAAAATCTAAAAATCTAAAATCTGAAACAAAATTATTAATTTTCTGAAGAGAGAGCTGCAAATCCTTGCTTTTCCAGGGGATGTATAAAAACGTTAAACGTAGGCATGGTGGTACACACCTGTAATCCCAGCTATTCAGGAAGCCAAGGCAGGTGGAGTTCAAGTTTAAGCCCAGCTTGGGCAACTTAGTGAGATCCTGTCTGAAAATAAGGGTGCAGGATGTTGCTCAGTGGTAGAACATTTACCTAATATTTGCAAGGTCCTCTGTTCAATCATTAGTATTGTAAAAGAAAAACAAACACTTTTAGCTAGAGGAAAAATAGCCAGATTGCACTATATTAATTAGAAACTGGAATCTATCTCAGCAATTGATAGAACAAATAGAGAAAAAACCAATAAGAATAAAAAACAACAGCCTCTTACTTGACAATAGTATACCATTCCCTGAATGCTAGCAGAATATACTTTTATATTTTAAATAGACAGTTAGACAAGCTATGTTTAGTCTGTATAACAAACACAAAATAAAATTGTACAGCATATGTTCTTTCAGTAAAAGAGAAAATAAAAATCATTAATTGATATGTGAGAAAAATTCTAGATATTTGGAATTTTCACAGTTGATATATAATAAGCCATGGATCAAAGAATTATCAGTGCAAGTTAGAAGAATATTTTGAGCTAAATAAAAGTGAAAACATATAAACATTGGAAGGGATGAAGCTTAGATGGAATTTTATAGCATTTGATATTTACATTAAAAAGAGCTGGGCATGGTGACACATGCCTGCAATCTCTGCAGTCTTGAGACTGGTGCACAAGGATCACATGAGTTTGAGGCCAGCCTGGGCCACATCCACTACATTCTGAGTGCAAGGCCATCCTGAACTATGTAGTAAGACCCTGTCTCCCTCCAAAAAAGAATTACCTATAATTATTACTCTAAGTTGGTACTTTTAAAAAATAGGAAAAGGACATGTTAAACCAAACAGAAGGAAGAAAATGGTAAAGGGTAGAAGCCAGGGAATTAGAAAACAGAAAAAGAATGGAGAACATCAATGGAACCAAAAGATAGTTCTTTAAAAAGATCACCAGTACTGATACGCCTGTAGCCAGTCGACCAAGTAGAAGGAAAAACACAAATTATGACTATCAGGAATGATAAACTACAGATCCTACAAATTTTGAAATGATAATGTAATATTTCAGTAACTTAATGGTAGCATATTTCAAGAACACAAACCCCAGATTAAAGCATAGCCTCTCTGGCTAAATCTAAGACCACTTGAATATCAAAATAAATGTGTAAGTACATCAATTAATTATAAATCATTGAAAAAAAACTAATTTGTGATTCCACACTAATAATTGATAGTTAAGGGTGGGATTTTGCCTTGAGAAGTGTGCAGAGTGCTGACTGATAAATACAGAGGAAGTACTGAAATTAGATATTATTCTGCAGCCATTACAGGAAAGATGGATTCCAGCAGAAGTCACACATTAGTGCGAAATGCAGGAGGAAATTTACATGAGAAGCAGAATATATATGTGGCTTTAAAGATTATATCTCTCAGGTTAACCACTCTGCTTTTAAATATGATAATCTTAGAGGGACATAACACCAGTCATATAATATTCAGATGGGTAATATATAATAAATAACCTCTGTAGAGGTTGAGTACATCTTTCCCACAGTATTATTGCTCCTTGTAAAATGACTTTTAGAATTCATTGAGTTCTAAAATGGAGCTGAGTTCTGAGGTATCTTCAAATACTTCACTTTTAGCATTCTGAACCCCAATTTACTCAGTTTTATTCAGAGCCCACCACTAAAATCAATATGCTGTATTCCTTTTGATAGAAGTTTAACCTTATATGTTTTGGAGACAAGAGTTGATTTAACTTCTAAGGCTTTGTTTCGGATAAAGCCTGTAGAAAGCCATAACCTTGTAGATGATCCCTTTCTAGATTTAGATCATATTCTTTAATCTTTTATTTGGTAATCATTGAAAAAAACCTTTTCTTATTAAATCAAAGTTTGGTAATCATTGCAGACTCATAGAAGAGTTGCAACAAAAAGAATGCAAAAACATTTACCTTCTTCATCCAGATTTACCTGTCATTAACATGTTAGTTATACTGTTAGCTGTTGAGAACTTCTTTAAAACTTAATTTTCCCTTCTACATTGGATTTTTTTTTCCTTTTGGTTGTGTATCAACATTTTAATTCCTTCAAAACTGAGGAGAGGAGAAGAATATTTGAATTTTGAAGCTTAAATCTGTTTTGGATCTATATTTGTGGTTTTGCCAATATCATTAGAATTAAAGCAGCCTAATTTATCTGTGGTGAAGAATAATGTTGCAGATTTCTATAGTGATGGAAGAATTCATATGTACTTTTCAATGAAAGTGTGCAGGTGTTAAGTATCAACCTAAATATCTTATGAAATCATTAGGGTAAAGATTTGAGGAGGAATTATGTTAGGGGTTAAAGAAGATAATTGATGGTCCTTGTTTAAAATCTAACAATTGAAAGAGAAGTGTGCTTAGAAATATATTAATAAATGGTTAGGTTGATGGGTTTTGTGCTAAGGCTCAAACTATTCTGGTCAATTAACCTACTTTCTGTTCTTCCCTGTGGGAGTGGAAGCAGTGCAGTAGAGTTTAGGATCTTTTTCTTATTAAATCACAGTTCAGGACCCAGGGATTTAACTCAGTGGTTCTGGTGTCTGCCTGGCAAGTGCAAGCTCCTGAGTTCAATCCCCATAACTACATACCACAGTGCCAGTCGTGGTGGCTCAGGCCTGTGATCACAGCACTCAGGAAGCAGAGGCAGGGGGATTGCTGTGAGTTTGAGGCAAGATTGGGCTACATAGTTAAGGGGCAAGCCTGAATTACAAAGAAAGACCCTGTCTCAAAAAAAAGAAATTCACAGTTTACATGTGAAATATGTTTTGTGAAATATCAAACTTAGTAAGTCTTTTTCTCTATGCTGAGGATCTCTAGAGTTACAGGCAAGTCTGGACTGTCAAGAATTTAAGAAGCTGTCTGTCTCAGAGTAGAATACCTACAGTAAGAATTTTATGATCATAAAATACAGAGGTACCAAAAGTTGATACAAATACAAAACTTGGGCATATAATCCCAAATATTAATCTTTAAAATTCTAAAGCAAACACTTAAAGGAAATTAACTGTTCTGTGATATGAAGGTATCAGATAAAACACAGACTATTCCTATAATTTATGTTAATAGAGTTAAATTTTATATAGCCAGAACTTCAGGCTATCTGTCAACATGTAAAAATGCTGTGACATAATATGGAAAAATCAGAATATACATTTCCTGTAGCCTGTGATCTTCACTAAAACTGCTTATTTTTATAAACAAGATGAAAGTTCATAAAAACTACTTGTACTTATGAACTGTATTATAATAACCAAAGTGAAAGTAATTTTTCCTGTTCTACATTTTATATTTTCAGGAAGGTTATATAGAATTTATGGTTAAAAAGAAATTAACTACTTAGTTTTTAAAATGAAGTCTGACTTTGGAGGTATCATCAAGGCTTCTTTTTCAGAAATCTATGGGCAAAAACTATTAGATTCCTACCCTTTGGCTGGAACTAGAGGCTGGACCTGGGTGAAAATGGAACTGATAGAGAAGTCTGTTGTACTTAATCCCTCTGGAAGGCCTATATGCTTATATATTTCACCTTCACTGTCTTTAGTCTTTACTCTGTCAAGGGACTGGGCTATGCTTGGATAGTTGTGATTAGACAGACCTGTCTGCAGTGTCTCAAATTGTCTCCTTCCGTTTTTCTTTCTAGGAAGCACATTTTCAGCTGAGCACCTCAAGCTTCAGCTCCAGAAGGAAGCCCTAAATGAGCTGAGGAAGGAGTGCACTGCTAAAAGGTAAATGCAACACTGAGAGTAGTAACTGCTGTGAGCGTTAAGTTTACCATCAGGATAGACTTGGGAAAGTAGCAGTCTGGAACTGGTGATATCATTTAGTGGTAAAGTGCTTGCCTAGTGTGTGCAAGACAGAGTTTGATTCTTAACACCAAAGACAAAACAAAACAAAGCAATATTCTTTAAAAATTGCTGGCATTAATTCGTATTCTATGTACCTTAATATGGATTCAATACCTCAATTTATTTGTTTCACAAATACATAAGTACTTACTCTGTGTCATGTTCTGGGCTAGAGACAGTTACGAAAGCTGCTAGTATATAATCATAAGCAGAAATGGAGTGTTCTAGTTTTCCAGGCTTCAGCACCAGGCCTTAATATATTAACCTTCTCTTCCTGTTTTCTATGTACAGTTGAACTTACAATTTTTTTTCCCCCAGTAATCTCTTCTGGTTTACTCCTGGTTCTTGCTAGCTTACTTATATACCTCAGCAGTACCTAGAAAACCTCTCCAACTTCTTGCCATTTTGATTCCATACCTTTCCTCTTAAAACCTTTGTAGCATATTTTTCTCTTCTCAATGTAGTTATGGTTTAGCTCACTTTTTGAATAACTTTCAGTACATTATACAACTATGGTTAATTTTAGTCACATATTCTCATATCAGTAGTTTTGTAAATTTTTTTAGTCAACATATTGTAATGTTAGTAGTTTCTTTCATTTTTCCCAGCTTGTGCTTTTTTCATTATCACCTCTGTTCTTTTTCTCATCTTCACCCACCTTCCTGAAAATACCCTCAGCTGCACTTTTCTCTGAGAAATCTTACCAATTGAAGATTTAAGAATTAAACCTAGCTGTCATAGTGACTTAGGCTCGTAATCTCACTACTTAGGAGGCTGTTGCAAGAAGACTGCAAATGCAAAGCCAAGTCGTTTTTCAAGGCAGCTATGACATATATTTGTAAATGAAATAATTTTTTAAGGAAGTACCTTATAGATCTCTGCTGCAATCAGTTGGCTTCATTAAATAATGGCTATGAAGGTGTGCTCATTTACTCAGCCTCTCGAAATCTTGTTTGCTAGCCATGAGTGATGGTGCATCACTATAATCTGAACACTTAGAAGGCTGAGGCAGAGTGTCATAAATTCTAAGCCAGCCTGAACTATGTAGCCAGAGGCAAGTCTCCAAAAAATAAAAACAAGTCTTGTTTTCTTATTTATGAATGAATAATATCAATGTAGGACATCTATAATAATTGAAGAAAGCCGTTTGTAATGCTCTAGGTATATGTTAGTATGTTCTCAGGGAATGCCCTTTTGCTCTTATTTTAGCATATTAGTGGACACACAGTACAGTATTTGGATGAATCAAGAGTCATGGTAGCTATTATTCTTACAATAGCTATGCTCCTGTTATCTACAGACCATTTAATCCTCCTCTGCGTAAGTTATGTGAAAATAAATGTTAGAAAGGGTATAAACACATTTTAGAAATAAACGTACTTTTTTTTTCTCATTAGAGAACTCTTTCTGAAGACTAATGCCCAATTGACAATTCGTTGCAGACAGTTACTCTCTGAGCTTTCGTACATTTACCCTATTGATTTGGTAAGTTTAAAATTTTCTGAAAAGATTTTTCTTTGTGTAGATGGTTTCCATTTGAAATTTCTTCTCAGTGAATAAAACCCCTTGTTCTAGTTTTTATCAAATACTTTCTTATAATCAATTCAGGAGCTTTTATCTGTGAAAAATGTAGTATAAAAATTAGTTGACATAAGGTTCATAGTTTTATTTTTATTTTTTCATCAATTTGTTGATGAGATAACTTATCAGAAATAATACTAAATTATTTGTAGTTTCTTTACAGCTTTTTATTGAACCATCTTATTCACTACTACCATTTCTGACATATAACTGCAGGTGCATGTGCATTGCTTTAGAAATGTCATTGCTAATTTATATTTATTGGTGTTCATTAAGATATTCCTGGGGATAACTGTCAGAATGTTACATTTTGAACCTAGTTTCTTAGAATAAATACAACAAATACAACTGATTAGGATTCTTCTTTAGAGGACCAAATCTGTTAAATTTGATGGTTCTCTTGTTAATGAAAATTAATTTAAAAGACTAATTCTCAAAGAAGTATATATGCGTGTATATGCATATATAGTGTTATATATGTGTATATAGTGTATATAGATATAGATATATATATAGAGAGAAAGAGATAATACAGTGACTCATCATGTAGTCATCATGCAGCTTCAACAATTACAATAATATTTTGAGACTAGGACAGTATTGAGTCAGCACTGAGGTACTGAATTCTTTGTGATTCAACTTAGTATTTCTTTGCTTTATATATGAAAAGAATTAATTTCATTCTTTGGTTAAATTCACAGAATGAGCATAAGGATTACTTTGTATGCAGTGTCAGATTGCCTAATTCTGAAGACTTCCAAGGTATTTTATTTCTTACTTGTAGAGGTTTGGTATATAACACTGTAAGAGACTAGCACTATCTTGGAATGTTGCCTAACACTTTATCCAAAAATTTTTTAGACATTTTTTCTCATCCCACTTATAAATATGTAGAGTTAAACACTCTAGTGGGAGGTTTAATCACAAAGAAGCTTTGCATTTGAAATTTAAAAGAAAAATTGTCTTAAATGTGAGTTTAGCAAAACAGGGAATAGAGTTAAGAATACTAAGAATCTCCCTATCCTTTTTGTTTTATTAGCATTAAAAAATTGTGTGTGTGGTTAGAATCAGAGCAACAGCAAACTTTGATCTGCTCTGTGATTAGCAAAATCATTTTCCTGCTAACTTAAAAAGTAATTGAAATGTAAATTTTGTGACATTCCCACTATCATAGGTTTACTTTATTGTACTATCATTTCTTTCTTCTTGCCTTAAAGGTATTTTGGAATATAATTTGTAATAAGTCCTGTATTTTAAAATGTTTTTTCTATTCTTTTTACAAATATGCCAAGTGAAAGAGATTATTTTTGTTAGCAAAGTATTTTTCCCCCTTACGCTAAATGACACTTTAGAACTAAATATCTTCATAAATGATTTTCAAAGTAGGCATATATATTTATTTGGGAAGAAGATATTAAAGAAGAGAACTTTACTAATTTGTATTAGGACTTCCATTTCTTTTTAAAGAAACTACTGCTATTTGTGATCCCTTTGACCTTTTGACTATTTTAGTTAATTACCCCCATGGTCTTGTGACAAGTAGTTGGGATGTGATACAAGAGGGTGATAAACCAGGAATTTGGAAACCATGTAGTTTGCAGCAACCTCTATACCCTTTGAGTTACTTTTGTTATCATAGTGTGGATTTATATCCTGTCTTACATGATTCTTGTGCAAATCCAGTAAACTATACCAGTAGTCCTCAAAAAGCCAAGGAAAATCTGTGAGAAAGGGCATGCGGTGAGTTGCACGAGACTACAAAGCCAGGGTGGTGATATAGCAAGGGTTTATATGATTCCATTGTACAGTGCTCCTTCAAAGCATCTACAAGTTACAAAAATGTACTTTACTGGTAATTTTAGGCAGTTGTGATAGCTTACAGCCCATGGCACTCATTTTCCTTATTTGCTATTTGAAAAAAATTAGCACTGTGGCGATTTTTAAGACTATAATGATGAAAAAAGGGAACATGCTCTCATGGAGCAAATCTCTTATTGAGAAAAACAACCAATAAGTAGGAAAATAAGTTATCAATGAGTATTTAATAAAAGAATATGCTATCATAGAGGGTGAGGGAACCTACTGTAGAATAAGCAGTCAGAGAAGATCTCTGAGGAGAACATTTGACTGAAAATGTAAAGGCTAAAAGGAGCCAGCAGTGCTGACGCTGAAGAGCACTCCTGGGACAGAGGGGAGAGTACATAGGTCATGACCGCGGGAGCATGAAGCTCAGAGCACGGCACAGAAGAAAACACTGGTATTTTAGGCAGGTCACATATTCTCCTATCTTAATTTCTTTGCCTATAAAATGAGATATATTTGTTTCTCTCATTTACTGTGACTGAGATAACATTTGAAAGAGTTTTTAATATAGGAGGTACTGAAAAAATACAGTTGGAATTAATTACAAAGGGAAGGGCGAGTAGAGGGGAAAGAAGGAAGGAAGGAGAAAAAAGGAAGGGAGGGAAGGAGGAAACAAACTGTGACTGGACCGTAGTGAGCAAGGGAAAGACTTATGTTAGAAGAGAAGGGAGATCACGAGGCCGCTGTAAGGAACTCCTGTTTCATTCTGAGTGGAGTGGCAGTGCCTGACGGGGCGTGACATGCTCAGGCCTCCTTGGATCACCGTGGGTGCTAAGTGGGGAAGGACTGGAAGGGAGCAGATAGGGAAGCAGTGTTGGTGCTCTGCTATTTTAGCCCCTTCACAGAGGTTTTGTGATTCTGTTTTTGTTTTCTTTCAAGTACCTTGTTTCCTAATTTTTCCTAGCTTTTATAGCTGTCTACACTTGGAATGTCCTTTTAAGCAAATGCTTTCTCCATACCCTTAAAAAAAACCTTTTTAATGCAGTTGCTGAAGAATGAAATGGTAGGTAATATAAATTTTTATTTTTACTTAAAGTCTGATTCATTCTGTAACCTCTTTGAATTAGAAATTTTAAGGAGCAGATATAATAGTGTTAGATTTTAAAATCATATGTTAGCTTTATACAAAGCACTTCCATATAATAAATGTGTTGAATGCCTTGTTGTCTACTGTGCCAGGTGTTGAGAGTATATAAGAGAATTAAGGAGTTGACCCTTCTTCAGTGGGATGATAGTCCTGGTAAGGGCATCAGATTTGTTATCTAGCCAAGAAATATTTATTGGTACTTAGAAGATTGTACCAGGTATGTGAGAGACAAAAAAGCAGAGACAATCGGTTATCAAGAGTTCAAGAACACCTTTGCAGGGAGACCGCACTTGAGCTGTGATAAGAGATGAACAGTGTTCTCCTTGGAAAGAAGGGTAGGAAGTTGCTTTAGATTGGGTGAGTAGAGAGATATGGAGCATCATGCATAATGTTATCACAGTTATTTAAGTTTCATAGCTGTGAGAATTATTTCCTTCGTTGAGAAAGGAATTACCTTCAATTTTTTATAAAACAAGAAAATTGAGGCTCAAAGAGATTAGTTGATATTTTTAAGGACTCATATTGGCCAATAGTAAAACTAAAGTTATCACAGACCCACCTCATTTTTATGTCCAGTATTCCTTGTCCTGAGGTAGTCTTCTTGTTTTGAATTATAACCTCTTCTAAGCCTCTGATAACTCTTTAGCAGCTACATATCTAGCAGAGACTAATGAGACAATTCCAAACTACTTCTTCTGTGCTATTCATGAGACTTTTCTGGGTAAACTTTGTACTGCATGGGTTGGTACTGATTGGGCAACTACACCATAGGGACTCAACACTTACTGTGCCTTTCCAAATGGGTAAGTTGCTGTTAGAATATGATGCAGAGACCTGGACACATGGGAGAAAATTGTCCAGTGAAGGGTATTCATCTGAGTTTCATTGACTGAGACATTCAGTTCAAAAAAATGTTTGTGCTGTGTGTTTTTAAGTAATCCATAACACAAGAGCCTTTTGTGGTAATGAGACCCAGATTTCCTTCTGTGTCTGTATCCCTTTATGCAGGCATGATTTCTTGGAAAGGAGAGTCCATATGTCAAACAGTGTCTCATTGAAAACATGGACTGATTCCATAGATGCTGTGGCAGTGATTAGAGTCTTAAATATTTTGTCCTGTCTGGATCAGTGAGTGCTTGGTTCCCTAACAAATCAGCTGCCTCAGTGATTGGGAAGGCAGGATGGTAAGAGCTTTTAGATCACTTATTGTACTTGGATGCATTTTAATATTTTGTCCAACATATAAATCAGAGAAACATTTGATTTAATTTATAATGTCGTCATGGCCATTGCGTGTATATAGAATTTATTGTCATAAAAATACAAAACTACAGCCTTCTGAGGCTCCATATATTGACAAGTAAATCCTAAATACTTATTAACAAGGAAACTATGGACTTCTGTTTTGTTTTTAAGTCCCTTGCTTGAATTTGTAACTTTTTCACATACCTGAGTTCATTCGTGTTGGTCCTGCGGGGCATCCACTCCCCTTCCAACTTTTTCTTAGCAACAAAACTATCATCTGTGACCTTTCTAACCCCAAGAGCAATATAAGAAACACAAACCTCTGCTCTGCATTAGGTGTTACGGACGTCATCAATGCTTACTGGAAAAGCACACCCCAGAGGGCTGTGTTTTGGCTTTGGCAGGTAAAAACGTCTTTCAGATCTCGGAAAGCTGGAAACCTTAAACCTTTTGGTTTTTAACTGAAGTGACTGGCTCCAGAATGTGCCATCTGAGGTTGCATGGCCTGTGATAGCCACAATTAACCACATGAGTTCACATTTTCCCACTGGAGATTCGCTGGCCTTGGGGTGATGAAAGTAACTTCCCTACCAGGAGGTGGTTTTCCTTCTGAGGCCACTGGTGTACCCATGGGCCTCGTAATGCTTCACCCATGGTCCTTTTAAAAGACTTTTTAATATAAGGCTTCAATATTGGAAATCCAACACCACAGTGTTTAACAATGAGGCTACGATGGGGAGCTGTGGCCTGGGATGGGAAACAACCGAGGGTTTTTAATGGGTGGAGCAGGGAGTCTTTGGCAACAATGGTGAGTGTGAATAACCTAGTCAAAACTGATTTCCAATCTTACTCAATTTTCATTGTTTGCTGTTTCCTTTGGGCTTTTGATTTCTCTTAGAGCTGCCTCTTCGTGTTGAAATGTAAGCAGTATTGTTGTGTTCATCAGAAGGAAGTGATCTAGATGACCAATTCCTTATTCTTTTAATAAGGATGTGTAGCCTCAAAATATGCAAATATAATTCTTTAGCATTAGCCCTTAAGTAACGTGACAAAAATGTAGGTATTTGAGAGTTTACCATTGAATAAATTTTCAGAAGCATTTATAGTTTGTGCTTGAGCTGTTTGGAAGACCAGTAGACTTTTTGCTGTTTTCTGGGTATTTTGGAATCTTTTTGTAATAGGCCATGCAGGAAGAGAAAAGCTTACTTAGTGTAGTACACAGATAGCAGAGTCCTAGCTGTGCATGATATTGTCCTTCTTCACTGTAAGTCCTTTTCTTCTCCCTGTAAAAGATTCTTAAAGACCATGTAGAAGTGTTTTCAGATTGATAAGGTCTGTTAAAAGAAGGCCAGAGGCAGGATTCAGCAACTTGTGAAGGAATTTACAGCCCCAGGATAAGAGCTAGACTTATATGCTTAGGGAGCCGAGGTATTTTGAGGCATAGCTAATTTTTTTTCCCAATTCTCCCATTCAGTCCATTACTCATCCTGCCCCCATACACCATTTACTGAACCGTAGCACCTGAGCCTTATTTTTTTGAGGAGATAGTGTCAGGCTCTGTGATTTCTAAGGTTTTTCCTAGCTCTAATATCATCTGAAGATGAATTTGTACCATAAAGCAATTTTTGTCCCTTAGGTAGTATGACATTTAAGTTTCAAAAGAAACAGTGTGGTCATAGTGATGAAGGTACTTGAGTGGGACCGAGATAGTGGGTATATTATCCGAAGTAATTAGGATTCTGGTTAGTGAGGGCATGACTCAGTAATCATTGTCGTGATTGGTGTTTTAATTTTTTTTCATGAGTTTGTTTTGAGAGAATGACAAACAATTAAGAAGCCCTTTTTCTGTCAAGTTGCAGAGAACTCAGAAACTTTTTATGTGTTCTTTGTCCTTACTAGAAAATTGTGAAGAAACTAGGTAGTACAAGTTTGCCATATGGTTGGTACATTTTAGACCCTCAGGTTAAAGAAATATTATGTTAGTTTTTTAACAGTACAGTTCTGAGACAGTAAGAACAGTTAAGGATAGCAGATTTGGTGTCAGGCCAACTTATTTTCTAGCTTTAATACTGTGGACAGCTTTAATCTCTTTGAGCCTTAGTTTATCCATAAAATGAATGAAATAGCAGGTGTCCAGTTTAGTAATTTTTGGCAAGTGGATTACTATCATAAGTGAAATACCGCAAGCGACTCTGGAAAGAAAAAATATATATATAGTAGTAAAGGATACCTGTTTTCATAGGATTATCAAAGAGAAACCAAGAATTTGTTATTGTAGATGAAAAGGTAAAATATTTACTAGAGAATAAATACCAAGATTGTCATTCTTACCATAGAAAGGTAGTGCTTAGGTAATAAAGTATTCTTTAAAAAAATAATGTGAAAAATATTCCTAATAATTGAGGTTCAAGGCACCCTTCAGAGTTAGGAAGTAGTCAAGCCAATGACCATCTTGGTCATTTTAGCCTTCTGCTCTTTCCAGCTGCGGAATTCCAGGTTATGTGTTAAATCCTGCAGTGTGAGAATGTGTGCACAATGCATGCATGTGCAATTTTAAAGTATTTTAAAATCAGTTACTTTGTCCTTTTAACTATCAGTTACCAGCAGTTACATTTTCCCTTTTTTGAGGAAATTTAAAACGTGTTGCATTACTCTCAGCTGTGAATACCCAAATCATCATTGATCACTTCATAGGTAGGGAAAAAAATGTGGATGGTGAGTTCTAAAATGTAATCATCTGTGACTTTTGAAAAGCTAGGTGTTGGTGTTTGACGCATAGGTTTATTTCCTCCAAAAGTTGCTTCCACCTCACTTGTATGTGGTGATATGAAGAATATGATTTTTGACCTTTAGTTTTTACTATTTAAAATATTTTCTCCCTTATCCCATCTCAAACGTCACAGACTTACTTACGCATTCTATCTTATCAGTATCCAAAACATACCTCATGAGGGTATGTAATGCCATTTTATTTCACCTTAGAATTGATAATATTATATAATAGGACAATATGACTATCCCTAGAAAATTATCAGTGAATAAAATATATAATGATTATACAGTGTGCTATATATAAACCTATGAAACTAATTTTCCCATTATGTAATATACTCAAGTGTTAATCTCCCATTAGAAATGATGGAAAAGAAAGTAATGGATATTTGGATAAACTAAGAATTACTGCTTAAGGTATATATCAGAGGGCCAGGGAGTTAGCTCAGTGGTTCCAGCGCCTGTCTCACAAGCGCAAGGACCCGGGTTCGATTCCCCGGTAACCACATAACAATACTGGGTGTGGAGACCCACACCCAGAAGCAACCAGTACCACATACCACAGTGCCGGGCGTGGTGGCTCACGCCTGTAATCCCAGCACTTGGGAGGCAGAGGCAGGAGGATTGTGATGTGAGTTGGAGGCTGAGCTCAGGGCCAGCCTGAACCACAAAGCGAGACCCTGTCTCCAAAAAAAAAAAAAAAGGTATATATCAGATGCTAGTATCATTATTGGGAAATAATTCTAAATATAATTTATAGATAAAATTTCAAGACTAATGTTTAGATTTGTATATTTGATTAATATTTTATTTACCAGTTATATCCTTTAATATTTATTTATTACCTCATAGCTATATTTATAAGGTAAATGGTTGTGTTCTTTTCCTCTGCTTTTGAATTTACAGCAAAAGATGATGGAAGCATTGCTGTTGCCCTGGGTTATACTGCACATTTGGTCTCCATGATTTCCTTTTTTCTACAAGTGCCCCTCAGATATCCTATAATTCATAAGGGGTCTAGATCAACAATCAAAGATAATATCAATGACAAGCTGACTGAAAAGGAAAGAGAGTAAGTGTCTTCTTTTTAAATTTTCTTTAACATCAAACCAATATGAAATATGAATGAAACATCGGGTATATTAACAGTATAAAATATCCTAAGTTGTGGCAGGTTTTGTGAGTTTCTGTGTGTATTCCATTTTAAAAAAATAAAATGTAGCTAGTCAAATAGATTTTAATGAACTCAAACACTTCCCAATTTGCTGATATTAGCAAAATTGATTCATTTAAATTTCCTGTCAACTTTGTGAGGCCAGATGTCAAATGCTCTGCAAATATTGATACAACACTTGTTACCCAGTATTTAACAAATAGATGGTTAGAAGACTTGTGAGAAAAGCAGAAGGATGAAAGTTTTAGTACTAGATTGAACACAGATGAAACATACATTAGTGAAGTAGAAGAAAGATCACTTAAAAATATAGATATTCCTTGACTTACAATTCTTTGACTTTATAGGCATGTAAAAGTAATATGTCTTTAATAGAAACCGTACTTAGAATTTTGATGTTTCCAATCTAACAGTATGTAGTGTGATGTGCACTTGCACATTGTTGGGGGGCAGCAGCGATCCACAGCTACCATGCAGCCGCGTGAATAAAAAAGTAAACAACTGATATTCTACAGAGTGTGTTGCTGAGCTGTCATTTTCTGTAAAACACATTAAACACATTTTCATCTTAACGATACATTAAACTTAGGAGGTTTTATTGGAGATAAGTCAAAGAGCATTTGTGCCCAGACCAAAGTACAAAGAACAAAAAACATGTAATATAGAGAAAAGTAATAGACATGGAGGACACAAAAGAAATGTCCTCAAATATACATATAACTGTAGTCACAGCAGTTGGAGTATTAGAGCTGAACATAATATTTCATGATATAATTACTGGGAACTTGTTTATTTAGTCAGAAACCAAGCTACAAATTCAAAAAACGACAGAATAACTGCAAAGAAAACACTAAGGAAAATTCAAATAACTGCAGACCCAAGACAAAGTGAAAATATGAAAAGCATCAACAGAAAAAAAGATGGTTATGATTAAAAGGTTTATAAGAAGATGAGGAACTAAATTCTCAATAGAAACAAAGGGAAGTCAGAAGTTGATGTGATATTTTTACATACTGAACTGGAAGACAACTGCATATTTATAATTCTATTCCCAGTGAAAATATCCTTCAAAAGTAAAAACAGTATAAAGACATTTCAGACCATCAAGCTCAATAAAAATCCCATAGAGGGCCGGGGATTTAGCTCAGTGGTTCCGGCGCCTGTCTTGCAAGCGCAAGGACCCGGGTTCAATCCCCGGTAACCACATAACAATACTGGGCATGGAGACTCACGCCCAACAGCAACCAGTACCACATACCACAGTGGCAGGCGTGGTGGCTCATGCCTGTAATCCCAGCACTTGGGAGGCAGAGGCAGGAGGATTGCTGTGATGTGAGTTTGAGGCTGAGCTCAGGGCCAGCCTGAACTACAAAGTGAGACCCTGTCTCAAAAAACCTAAAAAAAAAAAAAAAAAAATCCCATAGACCTAGAGAAAATATTAAAACAAGATAAAAATAATATTATACAAATCATAGAAATGCAGGAAGCAACAAAGAACAACAGAAGGAATAAATAATATATCTAAATTAATTTCATAAAGCAAATATCTAAATATAACATGTACATATATATATAATGCACATATATATGCGCATATATATGCACATATATATATACATATATATACACATACATAATGTATATAGTATTGTAGTTAATGATCTACGATAAAAGGTAGGAAGAGGCACTGGAATTGAAGAACTCTTAAGGTCCTGCCTAGTCTTTTCTGGAAAGTGAAAATAGTAATTTGTATTAGATTCTAATGAATCAAGGACATATATTTTAAGGTAATAATTAGTAAAAGAATTGTTTTGTATAAGCAAAATTTAATAAAAGAGATAAATGGGGAAAAGTTCTTGATTCATCCAGAAGAAGGCAAGAAAAAATGAACATTAAATAAATGATGTAAATAGAAAACAAATAGTAAGTTTGTACATGTGAATCGACACTTACCCTATAATTACATTAAATATAAATGGTACTAATGTTCTGGAAAATAAAGATTGTCTTAATATGGACTCATTTTGCTTTTAAGAAACACTTTACCTACAAAAATACAGAAGCATTTGAAAGTGAAGGTATATAATGATACATTGTGAAAATATTATCCAGTGAGAACTAACATAACTATATATATGCACAACTTCACATATATAAACAAAAATTCATAGAACTTTTAGAAAACCTTAAATTTTCTTTATTTTATAAAGTGGTCAAAAGAGTCAATATCTAAAAGACTTGAATGGTATAATTAATAAATTTTGGCCTATATTTATTGCACCAAAATGTTGCAGAATACACATTCTTCTGTGATATACATGGGACATTTACCAAAATTAGTTATACCGGGCCTCAAAATGTTTCAAATATTCAGTATAGTTCAGTTTGCTCTCTGACCATAGTGGAATTTACTAGAAATCAAAAAATCCTGACCTTGCCCCAGAGATTTTGCTTTAGTTGATAGGCTCTAGCCAGGCATTAGGCATTTAAAAAAAAAATCTTATGAAGTGATTCTGAAATATAGTCATGGTTGAGAATGACTGTTCTAGGTCAAAAAAATGTTGTGTTTGTGGCATGAAGAAATGAAATATCCTCAAGCATACTGAATATAATCAACACTTCTGTCTTTTAAAACATTTTCATCACTCCAGAGGAAAATTTTATACCCATTCAGCAATTACTGTCTAATTCTCACCTTACCTCCTCCCCTGGAAAAAACCTATGGGTTTTCAGTTACTATGGGTTTACCAATTCTGAATATTTTGTATAAATGCATATATATGGCCTTTTTTTTTTCTAGCTTCTTTCAGTTAACATAATGTTTGTGAGATGTATACATTTTATAGCCTAATGAAAACTTCATTTGCTAAGTTAATGTTAAATGTTTATACCACATTTCGTTTATTCCTTCATCTCTTGATGGACATTTGAGTTATTTTGGACCATTGATTATTGTTAATAGCATTGCTATGAATATTTACTTATAGTTGTTTGAGTAACCATTTTCAATTCCTGGAGTATATACTTAGTAGTGAAATTGATAAATCATACAAGGATTCTATGTTTAACTTTTTGAGGAAATACCAAACTATTTTCCATAGCAGCTGCTCTGTTTTGTATTCCCAGATGTGAAATAGTATCTCTTTGTAGTTTTGATTTGTATTTCTTTATTGAGTAATGATGTTTTTATCTTTTTGTGTCCTGGCCATTTGTATATCTTCTTTGGAGAAATATCTATTCAAATTCTTTGCCCTTTTTAAATTGGTTTATTGGTCTTTTGTTATTAAGTTGTAGCTGGGGATTTAGCTCAAATGATACCACTCCTACCTGATTGTTCAGTTGTAATACTTTATGCAATCTGGATAATAGATCCTTATCAGATGTATGATTTGCAAATACTGTCTCCCATTCTGTGGGTAGTTATTACAATTTAAAGTCAAAAATTAAGTTTGATATTATGTGGCCCTGACATCTGGTGAAAGCAGGAGGTTTCCAATGAGCCTTCATTTCAGTTCGCTGGCAACTGGGAAATCACTGAAACATATCATACACATCTTCCAGCTGGAACCTGGCAGTATCTCTGCCTTTTTTGATACAGTGAAGCCGGTTTGTGTAAACAGACCCTCTGTTGTAGTCTGCTTTTGTTGCTATAAGAAAGTATTACACACTGGGTAATTTATAAACAGTAGAAATTTGTCTCTCATCACTCTGAGGGAGGGAAATCATGATCAAGGGGTGAGCAAGTTCATTATTCGATGAGGGAGCTGCTATCAAGATGGAGCCCCATAGCTGCTTTCTCCAGAGAGGAGGGGTGCTGTGTCCTCGTGTAGGGAGAGGAATGGGAGGTGTGTAACAGGACCAAGCACCCTCCTCAAGACCTTTATAATAGTGGCAGAGCCCTTCTGACTTAACCACCTATCCAAGGCCCCACCTCCTGACATTGATACGTTAGATACTAAGTTTTAGCACATTCGTACCACAGCGTCCTGAGTGTTCATTCTTCCCCTAAGTACAAGCCTCATGCATGGTATGTGGTGTCTTTTTCCTCAGGGCTGTGAGCACACAAGATAATAATCTGCCATCAGTGCCATCTGTCTGTCAGTGTCAGTTGTTAACTGTTTAACTATCCCTAGAATCTGAGAAAGAAATTTCTCTACTTTCAGTGGGATAAAGTCATCTTTATAGTATCCTTTGACACATAGAAATTTTTTATTTTAATGAAATCCAATCTGCATTTATTGTTGTTTCTTGTGGTTTTAGTGTCATACCTAAAATCTATCACCAGATTCAAGGTCATGATGGTTTGTCCCTATATTTTTTTCTTTTCTTTCTTTTTTTTTTTTTAGTATTTTTGAAACAGGGTCTCGCTTTGTAGTTCAGGCTGGTCTTGAACTCAGCCTCGAACTCAGCAATCCTGCTGCTTCTGCCTCCCGAGTGCTGGGATTACAAGTGTGAGCCATCATGCCTGGCATCATGGTATGTGGTACTGATTGCTGGTGGGTGTGAGCCACCCCACCTGGCATTGTTGTATGTGGTTACTGGGGATTGCACCCAGGCCCTTGAACTTGCAAGGCAGGTGCCAGAACCACTGAGCTAAATCCCCGGCCCTTCTATTTTCTTATAGTAGTTTAGTTCTTATAATTTTAATGCTTGTATTTAGGTCACTGTTGTATTTTGAGTTAATTTTTATATATAATGTGAAATGACTATTCCTCCTTGAATAACCTTGGCACCTATATCTAAACTCAGTTGACTGTGAATTATTTCTAGACTCTCATTTCTGTTCCATTATGCCTGTACCATAAGTTTTGGAATTTAGCAGTATATGTACTCCAGCTTTGTTGTTCTTTTTCATATTGTTTTGGCTCTTCAGGGTCCCTTACAATTTCATATAAATTTGAGAATCAGCTTTTTTGTTTCTGCCTAAAAGACCACTGAAATTTTGATAGAGATTTATATAACCATAGTTACTTTGCGTAATAGTGCCATCTTATTAGTAATAAATCTTTCAATAGGATGGGCCGAGGATTTAACTCAAGTGGTACTGCACCTACCTTGCCAGCATAAGGACTCGAGTTTGATTCCTTGTACCAAACATGCACACAAAAATCTTCCTGTGGGTTGTCTTCCTATTTATTTACTTCTTCAGTTCCTTTTAACAATGTTGTGTAGTCTTCAGTGTGTAAGTGTTGCACCTCCCTGGTTAAATTGATTCCAGTGTATTTTATCATTTGAATTCTATTGCAAATTAAATTACTTTGCTGATTTCTTTCAGATTGTTTAGATGTTATGTGTGTTGGATCATGTCTGTGAATAGAGATAGTTTTATTTTTTTCCTTTTCAGTTTGGATGGTTTTGTAATTGCCTAATTTTCCTGTCTAGAACTTATAGTATGTACATATTGAAAAGCACTGGTGAAAATAGGAATCTTTACCTTCTATATCATTTTAAGAGAAAAGAATTTAGTCTTTCATCATTGAATATGATATTAGCTTTATTTCCTAAATGCCCTTAATCGTGTTCAGGAAGATCTTTTCCATTGCTAGTATTCTGAGTGTTTTGATCATAAAATGATTTTTTCAAGTGCTTTTTCTGTAAAAATTGAGTAAAGTGTGTGATTTTATTCCTTTCTTCTATTAATGTGGCAATTATGAGTTTGTTTGTTTTTTTAAAATATTGAACCACTCTTACAATCCTTGGGGAAAAAAATCCACTCATTAAAATGCTTTTATTTAAAATACTGTTAGATTCGGTTGGTTACTATTTTGTTGACAGTTTTTGCTTCCATATTTGTAAGATATTAGACTCTTACCTGGCTTAGGTATCAGAATAATACTGTCCTGTCTCACAAAATGAGGAAGGAAATTTTCTTGTTCTATTTTTTGGAGGAATTTGATGATTCTTGTTAATTCTTTCTTAAATATTTATTTGAGTCCATCAGTGGAACTCTCAGTTCCTGGACATCTCTTTTTGGGAGTTTTATAAATCACTAATTTGATTTCTTTATTTGTATTATATCTGTTCAGATTTTCTGTATATTTGAGTTAGTTTAGATAATTCATGTTTCTGAGAAATTGTCCATTTCATCCAAGTTATCTAATTTAATGGCATGTAATTGTTCATATATTTTCTAACAATCATTTTTATCTATGTCTGGTAATGTTCCCACTGTGGTTTCTGTTTTATTTTCATCTGTTTTTCATAATCTAGCCAAAGGTTGAGTTTAGTTGCTTGTCATTAGTTCCTTACTATTTCCTTCATTCTGCTAACTTTTTTTAATTGTACTTTTTCCAGTTCCTTAAGGTATAAAATCAGATTATTAGTACTTTTTTTTTGCTAACGTCAATGTTCATACCAAAAAATATCCCTATTTCATCTATTTTAGTATGTTGTGGTTTTGTTTCACTCATCTCAAGGTATATTTTGATTTCTCTGTATGGTTTTTTTTCATTAACTTTTGTTTTTTTTTAAGAGTAGTATTTAATTTTTATATATTTGCAAAATTTGAAGTTCTAGGATTTTATTTTTTTAATTAACACTTGCTTTATGGTTTATCCTGGAAACTGTTCCACTTGCACTTGATAAAAATGTATATTCTGCTAATGTTAGATGCAAAGTGTGCATGTGTGTGTGTGTGTGTGTGTGTGTGTCCTCTCTAGTTTATATTCTTTAATAGAATATGGAAATTGATATTTCAACCCCCTCAACTCTGGTGTTACTGTCACAGATTACATCTTTTACATTGTGTGTGTAATACTGCTTTTATTATTTGTAATTACCTTTATTAATGATCCTAGTTTCTTTTTATTTTTCAAATTACTGTCTCATGTCCCTTAATTTTATCCCAAAGGTTTCACTTGCTTCTTGCCCTGAGTTAAATACTCAGGTAAATGTGAAAGGTGAGGAGGGTCTTTTCTGAATATGACCTGTATTGAGAAACATGTATGTAGCTTTTTGTCTGTGTTCTTAATTTGCTTTTATTTTTGTACTGGGAGTTGGACCAAGGACCTTTGCACTGAGCTACATCCCCACCACTTTTTCATTTTTTATTTTATGACAGGGTCCCACTAAGTTCACAAGGCTGGGCTCCAACTTGTGATCCTCTTGCCTTAGCCTCCCAGAGTGCTGTGATTATAGGTGTGCATTAACTAGCATGCCCCACCTGCATATAGTTTTTGATTTCCCTGGTATACTTTTAAATGCTGTAGTTTCTTTAAAGAATTTTTCCCTGGTTTTTCCCCAGGATTGAGGCAATCTGTTCTATGTCTCAGCTGCAATCTCTGCCATAGGTAGCTTTGTATTGTTGCCTTACACCTTGAAAGCAATAGGTAGAGCTTGTTTGTTTGTTTTTGAAATAGTCTGACTATAAAGTTTAGCCTGGCCTGGAACTCACTGTGTAGCCCAGGGTGGCCTCCAAGTCAACAGCAATGCTTCTTCCCCAGCCTCCTAAATGCTAGGATTACAGGCATGTGGTCACTACATCCAGCAATATTAGCTGTTCTTAAGCAGAAGTAAGTTTTTTGTTTTTGTTTTTGTTTTGAGACAGGGTCTCGCTTTGTAGTTCAGGCTGGCCCTGAGCTCAGCCTCATACTCACATCACAGCAATCCTCCTGCCTCTGCCTCCCGAGTGCTGGGATTACAGGCATGAGCCACCATGCCTAGCTCTGTGATATGTGGTACTGGTTGCTGCTGGGCGTGAGTCTCCACACCCAGTATTGTATGTGGTTACCGGGGATCGAACCCAGGTCCTTGCACTTCCAAGACAGGCGCCGGAACCACTGAGCTAAATCCCCGGCCCAGAAGTAAGTTTTTTCTGAGGCATGAGCCCTTTAGATAGCCCTAGACAAATTAGAATAGACGAACCAAAAGGGTTTTTTGTATGTTTGGGTTTTTTTAAATTTTATTGTTTAGAATAAAATCCCCTCTGCTCACTCATGAACCAAAGATACCATGCTGGGAATACAAGCTGCTGTCTTCAGTGCTGGTGCTGAGTAGGCAATGGATCAGGATCTGGGCAAGAAATCCCCAGAGATTTCTTCCAGATTTAAGGGTTTGTTTTCCATGGTTTAATGTTCACTTGGCTGATACAAGCCTGTGACTGTTTTCCAGGGTTTTGCAACAGTTGATTTTGATAATTTTTCATTGATTTGGTGATGTTCTCTGGAAGGACAGGTCCTCAGAGCAACCATCTTCACTGAAATCACCTGGTGTATGTAGCGATGAAAAATATTACTTCTCAGGGTTGAAGGGACTCCTGGATCAGGAACTACCATAACCAGATAAGTACTAGAGAAAGAATACTTTATAGTTTTCTGGAGTATGATCTTCATGCACCAACCTCCAACTTTCCCTAGGTTCCAAATTATTAAAATTAAGGGTCTCCAGACTTTTATCAAACGTTTACATGATAATCTGACTTTAAAAAAAAGTTACAGGAAAATCATCTGCAGTGCTTTAAAGAAGGATGCCCCTTGAAATGATAAATATGTTTTTATTTGGGGAAGTAAAAACAAAATACTCTGGAGATGAAGTACACACTTTGATTTATGAAAGAACATCTTAACCTGTGGGTAACTCCAAGTAATATTCTTAAATGCAAGCAGCAGCCATGATCTATTTATTGGTCAGTTGGTTTTGTCCAGCAGTCTGGGAAGGCCAGCTAGATTAGGTGATTATATTACCCATTTTTCCTTTGACATCCAAGAGAACCATAGAGGTTGCATGTTTGTGAATGAGTTTTAAGTATTTTATGTCTGTTTTCCTCCTTTTGTTGAAACCTATCACATTTTCTTGATTTAAATTTGTATACTTTTGGCATTTTAATATCACAAACAAGGTGCATCTTATAGTTAATGGCATATCATATTTTGATTGATAGTATTTTTCATTATTATAAGTGAATGATTCACATCAGAATTAATACTTAGATTTATGAACAGTTACATGTTTAATGAGTTTATGCATTTTTTGGAGAGCCTTCTACATCCTTTTTGGAATAACATAGATGTATAAATAAATATGTAAGCAGAAA
>PVIR01008103.1:0-58118 GCA_004026965.1 Petromus typicus
TATAAATATACTTCACATAGTGGTAGCTTTAACCAGTTAGGCAACTTCTTTCTCTTTAAAAAGCTTATATATCCACAGACAAATATCAAACTGACCACTATGTAGTATTATATTCTTTCAATACAACCCTCTTAAATATAATGCTTTAAAACTTTTTAAAATGTACGAACTATTCTTAAAGGTCTTTAGAAGAAGAAAAAAACAGCCTACAGGCTAGAGTTTGCTGATCAATGCCATGACTTTAGTGATGCTTTCTTCCTATCAACATGAAGAAAATACTAACATACAAAACCAGAAAACAGAGTAATTACATACCTTATCCTTCAATAAAATTTCATAAGTTGTTAAAAGTATATTGAATTTTAAACGTTTGGTTTGGGGATGCATCCATTCATGAGTTCTTATCTATGAAGAAATTTAAGTACAATTCTAAGACAAACATTAAGCAAATTATACTTTTACTTCACTATTTAAAATAATAAAAGCTGTTCTACACAAAAAAATCATACTTATGTGTAAGTTAATTATTCTTCAGTCTAGTATGCTACGTTGATCTGACAAAATATAAGTACCACAACACATCAAAATATTTTACTAAAAAATTAATTTAATGTACATTTCACTGAAGAAAGCTTTCATTTAAAAACTTATTTAATATTTATAGACAAAATATGACATTTGGGATTTGTGGCATGATAAGTGGAAAAAGTATAATATGACGAGCTACACACAAGATTGGCAATGAGTTAAAAACTGTCAGACTGGAAATGAAGAGGTGTATTACGCTACTGTTTATGCAGTAAGTTCCAACTTAAAAACATTCAAAGTGCAAACTTTCAAGACATGAATGGACTCAGCGTTACATCTGTAGATGTGAACAACTGAGGAATGAGCTCCTGTTTGTGCTGGACACTGTCACAGTGCTGCTACCCACCTCCTGAACAGCACAGAACAGTTAAGAGACTTGCTGCATCTCTGTTTGGTTTTCTTATGCTTTATATTGTATATATGCAACAAAGGTATAAGACTATGTTTGACTTAAGAACAAATCTCACCTATGACCATTCTCCTGGAATGTATAAAGTTGGGAATTTGCTGCATTTGAAATTTTCTATGAGAATTAGAAAGCATATGCATACCAAAACAAAACTGGTTTGGTTTTTGGGGGGGTTTTTTTGCTATAGCTAAATATGTGTTATGCATTTATCTGTGGAGAATTCTCTTAAAATTAAGACTACTAACAAAACAGATACTCATCCTCTAAACAAGTATATCTAGATTTCTAAATTTGTAGAGAAACAACTTACCATGTTTCTGCTGTTAATATCACCTAAATAAACCACAGCATTCATCTGAGAAGCCCATGTCTGAATCTCCCTTTGCCAGGAAGTGAGAGTGGAGAGTGGTACTACTAATAGAAAAGGTCCATATAATTGATGCTCATGAAACAGATAGTTCAAAAATGAGATCGTCTGTATTGTTTTTCCAAGGCCCATTTCATCAGCAAGTATGCAACTATTTCCTCTACAAAGTTAAAACAGAAACAAAATACCATGTATGCAATAAAGATTCAGATATGTAAAATGTTCTTTTATATCATGTATATACACTTATATGAAATTATAAAATATCTATTAGGTATTTTATATATAAAACACCACTTTTTTATGAGCTAGAATTAATAAATGGGAAAAGGGTATTGGCTATGGTAGAACATGACAGTAACAACAGCTACTCTAAAGCTTTAGGCAAAAGGATCAAACATCTGAGCCTAGCTCAGGCAACTTAGTGAGACTTTATCTCAAAATAAAATATAAAAAGGGCTGAGAATGCAGCTGAACAGTTCAATGGTACAGTACCTGGCTAGCCAACGGATGACTCCCTGAGTTCAGTACAGGCAACACTGTGCCCCCACTCCAAAAAACTAGGAGTATCCGACCAAAGACTTAGTCACTAGTACTTTAAGAAAAGTAAAGCAAGCTAGGTCTGGTATCCCAACCTGTAATTGCAGCACTCTGAGTGCAGGAGACAAAAGGGTGACAAGTTCTACCACAGCCTGGGAAACCTTCTGATGTCCTGAGGGTCCCCTCAAAAATAAAAATAACAGACTGGGATGTCATTTAGTACAAAGACCCTGAGATCAATCCCTAGTACAAGAGGGAGAATACCATTTTAGATCAGAAGAGGCCTAAAAATTTAACTGTATTATCCTTAATAAATTCTTTTTTTTTTTTTTTTTTTAAGGTTTTTTGAGACAGGGTCTCACTTTGTGGTTCAGGCTGGCCCTGAGCTCAGCCTCAAACTCACATCACAGCAGTCCTCCTGCCTCTGCCTCCCAAGTGCTGGGATTATAGGCGTGAGTCACCACGCCCGGCACTGGTATGTGGTATTGGTTGTCGCTGGGGTGAGTCTCCACACCCAGTATTGTTATGTGGTTACCGGGGATTGAACCCGGGTCCTTGCGCTTGCAAGACAGGCGCTGGAACCACTGAGCTACATCCCCGGCCCCTCCTTAATAAATTCTTAAACAAAGTACTGTTTACTAGAAATCCAAACATATTAAGTAAGGAAAAAATATCCAGCAAGAATACAAATGAAAAGTCAAAACTAACTTTTATCCTAGAGGTTCATTTGTATGCTCAGAGTTGGGACCACAGGCCAAAGTAGAGAACTAAATGATTATTAGAAATAACTAGGGGAGGCATGAGGATACAGCTCACCAGGAGGATACTTCCTGGCATTCACAAAGTCCTGGGTTTAATCCCCAGTAATGGGAAGGGAAAAAAAAAAAAAAAAACTAGGGGAGGAGAAATATTGTAGGAATGATGTGGGATGGGACTGCACATGATTTTTTTTTTTTTTCAACTGAATTCTAATACACTTAAGAGCTGGATCAATCACAGCCAGGCATGGCAGGACATACCTATAATGTCCGCACTGAAGAGACTGAGGCAGGAACTTCTTTGAGGCCATGCTAGGCTACACAATGAATTCAAGACCCGCCAGACCTTGTCTCAAAAAAAGAACTGAAGCAGACCAGGCATTTAGCTCAGTGGTTCCAGTGTCTCCCTGGCAAGTGCAAGGTCCCAAGTTCAAGCTCTGGTACCACATACAACAATGCTGGGCATGGTGGCTCATGCCTGTAATCCCAGCACTTGGGAGGCGGAGGCAGGAGGGCTGCACACAAAGATAGATCCTGTCTCAAAGAACTAAAAAAAAATAATAATAATTACCGAAAAAAATCAAATTTTAATTCCACTGGATCTTCTTCCTAGTACGTAAACATTATTTATGCAAAGTAGAAAAAATAAAGACCTACATATAAAATGCTGAAGAAGCCTATCCTTTATGTTCAGGGAAATCTTTTCTGAATTTTGTTATTTGCAGGCAAGTTAAGATAAAATATACTTACTTGCACCAAGAATGAGCAAGCCAATTTAAACCATTGAGCTGGTAATCTCTCAATTCTAAACCTTCATGTCCTCCAATATAGAGTGGTTGCTTCTTCAGGGCTACAAATCTTGGTCTTTGTTTTAATACCTTCAGTGGAAATAAGTGTTAACATGTAGATTTATCTAAGGAATTACACTAAAAAATGAAAAGCTTAGCTTTAACTATAAACTTTAAAATTTCATTTTAAGTCATGTTAAAATGATCTTAAGTTTCATTTTAAGATTCATAAGAAGTAAATCTGATTCTTTCATATGATTTGAAAATTTGTCTTACAAAATTTTAAATATTCTATGGCTCAATGTACCTAAGGATTTACGAAGAATACTATTTTCTGTAACTCTAACAAGAATGGACAATGAATGTTTTGCGCCTTTAAACAAAAAATGGAGAAAATTAAGTTCCTGCCAAAATACATGGGTCTCATGTATTTCATGCTAAATTCAAAGACTATGTTAAATTCTTTCACAACCATCACTCCTGCTGAACTAAAGATAAAATAAAGAATGGATTAGCTTTTTATGCAGTATCTGATTTTCAAAATATTGCTACAAACTTAATTCAATTTTGTAACAGCTAACAATTTTAGTAGCATTCACCCTGAGCTATAACTAATAATTCTTACATAAACTGTGAAGATTTCAAAAGTATCAAGCAAAGCAACCTTTGATACTTTGTAATAACTATGACCCTCTTTCCCTTCCCTACTTTCAGAGAAAAGTATCCTCTCTACCTTTATAACAGAGCACAGCTCTGCTTAGAAGGAAATTGGATTTCACCAGGCCACTCCTCACAAAGACCATCATCAATCTATCATCTTTGTGACATAATACCACTCACCAAGGATAAAAGTCAACCACATCAAAGATCACATAGCAACTACAGGAACCTCTCTTCCCTATGAGACCTTCACTGTGTGAAATCAAGATCCAATGCCTCTCTTTACGTTTATAATATTTATGAAGGATAAATCACTTTCATTCAAACAATACTCACTTTACAATCTTTAAAAGGAGTAGTTTTTGATTGGTTCCTGCTGAAATACTCATCAATGCATGCCTGAAACTTTTTGGAAATGAGAGCTCCATCTTCCCAGCTGCACTCTGAGTACGGAAGACCTTGCCATTTGCAGTAATAGTCAGGATAGCCAGCTGCTGACTTCTGGTTAGAATGAGCTGTGAGATAAACCGTATCATTCATTTTATTTGTTTTCATTTAATCTTATGAGAGACTAGTTCTTAGTAAATGCTTCACAAGTAAACATCATATTCTTTGAAATACTGTAGTTTAGTAAGGGCAAGCTAACAGATTTCATAAAAAGTAAATCTGGTTCTTTCGGATGATTTGAAAACATCTAAAAAGACAAGACATTTTATCCAAATCATTTATAACTAACCAATTATACGCTCCACTATTTGATACTGTTTATGTAGATCATCTGTAAGTTCTTGCTGGCAATTATAATATTCCACATCTTCTGGGGAAGCATTTTTCAACCTGAAAAAATTTAATTAGGAATAACTTCAAAATCTTTTCTAAATAACTTATCCCACTACATACTATCCACAGATAGGAGCTCCTATTTGCTACTTAATTTCATAAGACAAGCTTGTACAATGAAGAAAAAGAGACAGAATAATCATAGCTTTTAGTTTACAAATTTATAATACATGACAGGCATTCTTATGTGATTGCTATCAAGGAAAGGATTGGACATGTATACTCCTAAGAAGCTGACTTTGAGATAGAATACTATAAATCCTATAGGTGAGAAACAGTCATTTTAGGTTGCCATTTAGTTTTTGATTATGTATTCCTGATTATCAGAGAGTTTAGAAATAATTTTTTTATTTTTTGAGACAGGGTCTCGCTTTATAGTTCAGCCTGGCCCTGAGCTCAGCCTCAAACTCACATCACAGCAATCCTCCTTCCTCTGCCTCCCGAGTGCTGGGAAAACAGGTGTGAGCCACCACGCCTGGCACTGGAATGTGGTACTGGTTGCTGCTGTGCATGAGTCTCCACGCCCAGTACTGTATGTGGTTACCAGGGAATCAAACCGTCCCTTGAGCTTGCAAGACAGGCGCCGGAATCACTGAGCTAAATCCCTGGCCCTAGAAATAATCTTTAAAAAATAAAAAACAGTATGGCATATAGCATCTTTACCATCTTTTCGTTTCCTGGTCCTTTTTCTTGTAATTATCCAATTTTTTCATCCCTCTAACATTCTGCTGTTTAAGGGTTTCTTCAGTCTCCCAAGTGTTGTGGATATGGGACCATCCTTTCCATTTAATTAAATACTGGATCTCTCCTGGTTCCTTGTTTTTTTCAAATCCTGCATTTGGATCACCATCTGCTTCAACTGCATAGATGGTTGTAGTAGCACCAGTAGCTAAAACAAAAGTACAAGATGCTCCATGTAGGATTATATCCTTTTTAACTCAAAATTTTCATGACTGTGAATATAAAAAATCTTAAGCAAACAACTATTAAGGTACAGGAATTTATGGGAAATCATATTATTCATAAATAGATTAAGACTTTTAGAGCTGAATTTAATCCCTTTACTCTTACAATGAGGGGGAAAAGGTCAAAACAATGAAAAATATGAATTTACAATAGCTGATAACTGAGCTGATAATTTCTGATTATTTTAATTTCCAATTATCTTTAAAAACTGTATTTCCAGATTAAAAAATAACCCACTTATTTATATATGGAAAATTTTTTTCAAAAATCAGAAACTTTGTGAGATTTTAAGTCCTTGAACTTCAAATAATTCTATAGATACAACCAACAGGCCAAAACTCAGTTTCACCAGTTAGAAATTTTCTTAGTATCCCTGTATAGTTTTATAGCAAATAGGTAAAATAGAAGAAAATCCACCCTCTTAGCATTTCAAATATTTAAAGAGATATTTGATCCAACAATAAAATGTTTTTTAAAAAATACCTCCTAAAAATAAATAAATAAAAAGAAAATACCTCCTTTTCTCCCCATACGACAATCCATAAACCTTTCTATTGTCTCAAATTCTTCTTCTTCGGGTTGAGGAACATCTTCTCCACAGACCTCTAGTAGGTCATCAGAATCTGTTTTCATTTCTTCATCTTCCTTATAGCTAACATTGACAGTTGCTTGGCGCCGAGAGCTTCTTTTATCATTATCATAATCTTCCTCATCATCATCTTCCTCAGATGAATCAATTTGTCTCTTTTTTTGTCCAAGTATCTTTTTTCCATTTTTTGACTTAGATCTAGGGAAGGATAAGAAAAAGTACATTAGTGTTGCACAACCAACAATTTTTAGCATCAGGCCAACAACATACTACACTTACCTATTCTGAGGTTTTCTGCTTTTTACTTTGTTCTTTGGCTCATAATCAGATTCTGTTTCATCACAACTGCTTTTATCTTGCTCTTCTTCAGATTCTGAATCTGAACCCGACTGAGAAGGAGATCCTGACCCAGACATCTGCCAGTCCTCGCTGTGCACAAAATCAACACAGAAGCAACTTTTGTCACTAATACACAGGTGATCAAACTAACAATCCCATTCCAGCTAATATCAAAATTCTCAATATGAGGGCGGGGATTTAGCTCGGTGGTGCTGTATCTGCTTCACAAGCAGACTCAAGTAAAGCAAGATCCCAAGTGTGACCCCTAGGTTAAAAAAAAAAATTCTCATTAAGGATAAAAACAAATTATAGTAACTTAAAAAGTAACGGACTGATGTTGAAAATTTTGCATGATCGTTATATTAGCCCTCTCCAAAAATATCCTAATTGCTTTCATTTTTAGTTTTCTAGAGGCCATGATTTTTTTTAAAAAACCTGCCTTTTTAATTATACTACACATTCACTGAGTTTAAAATTCATCATAAAAAGTCAAAAAACTACGATCAATATTATCTCAACCAATATTCAACAATTACCTTGACTTTTTTATTGTTTTTAACCATTTAATCTATTTCTTCCCAGTCAACATGTGGAGAAAAAATACTGGGTGCACATGCTAATATTTTGCTCTTCTATAAAGTTTAAAGGAAAAATACATATTACATTCTTATGTTTACAGCCTGACTATCCCTATTTAAAAATGTCTCAGCACTCTGTGTTCAGGAAATTCAGCTGGAATCTGACATGTGCGCCATGAGCATCTCCAGTGAGGGGCATTCACCATGTTCTGCACCTTGTTCTCAGCTACTGCTTTCTCTACTGCTGTGCACCTCTTCTATCAGTTACCACAATGCTAAAGTTGCACAAGCAAATGCATATAAGATTCAGTTTTGGAAGCAAAAGTATACAAGTAAACTATTTGTTATCTTAACATCTTTTTAGGCTTGGATAATGAAAGTAGCAATATGCAGGGTATACAGAAAAACCTTTTTATTCTTTTTTTTGAGACAGGGTCTCGCTTTTGTGGTTCAGGCTGGCCCTGAGCTCACCCTCAAACTCATATCATAGCAACCCTCCTGCTTCTGCCTCCCAAGTGCTGGGATTACAGGTGTGAGTCACCACACCCAGAACTGTGGTATGTGATACTGCTTGCTGCTGGGCGTGAGTCTCCACACCCAGTATTGTATGTGTTTAACCCAGGATTGAACCCAGGTCCTTGCACTTGCAAGACAGGTGCAGCAACCATTGAGCTAAATCCCCGGCCCAGAAAAACCTTTTTATATGCTTTTAAAATTCTTACATTCAAGGAAATGTATCCATCACCCAAATTACTTTTTTTAAAAAAAGTATCATTCTGCTTCTACCTATTCTAAATTGAGAAATTAACAACTCAGTGGAAAAGTTAAATGGCTTGCCAGGTGTATCAGTTGAAAATGCAACAGTGTTGCACTGAAAACTATAATAGTGGAGCAACTCCTTGGTAGAGCACTTGGCTAACATGTGGAAGCCTTGGGTTCGATCCCTAAGTAGCTCCTGAGCAGAGGGGAAGAGGGAAGTGAGAAGAGAAGGGAGGGAAGCGAGGGCAAACACAGCCAAGGCCCAATATCTGTCATCCACGGTAGGCCTCACTGAGAGGCTGAAAAGGGTTGCAAGTTCAAGCCTAGAACTGAACAAGTGAGAGCTTCTCTTAAAAACAGACTCATGTAGAGTCCAGTGATAGAGCACCCAGAATCAGATTACAAAAAAAAAAAAAAAAAACCAGAGAAAAACGCAAAAAAAAACCCCTATGAGACATGTGAATAGCCATAATACAGCGTACCAATAAAGGGATTAAAAACACAGTATGTAAGATTCAAAGGATAAACTGATCCAACATGTATCTGTTAATGAAAGTACCTAAGGAAATTACAGAATGAGAAAGCACATATCCAATAATTTGACTGAATTTTTAGAAACTAATGACACAAATCTTCACATAAAAGATAAACAAATTCTGTGTGAAAAGTATGTAACAAATTCAAAGATGCGCACCAAAGTAAATGTGCAAAGTATCAGAGACAAACAGAAACATGAGACAAAACTGAGTGCTTCTAAAAAAATAATAGAAAAAACTAAATCCTTCTAAATATATGTAAGTCAAGAATCTGAAACAGTATTTTCTCTGTCAACATTTTTAGGCAATTACAGTAAGTTTCTAAAGTATTTCTGCAGATGAAGTATATTACATGTACACATGAATAAGGCCTGTTTTATAAATTAATAGAAACATCAACAATCCTATGGTTCCTAAAATTGTATTTCCTAAAGTATCAAAATTTTAGAACTAAGTAGATCTTTAAAATTTATTACATGTGTAGGGGAGAGGGTTATAGGAGACAAAGGCATATATTAAAAATATAAATGTTATAGGCTAATAGTTTCAATTATCTTAAAAATGACATGAATAAAGAATTTAGAAGGGTCTATTTTGACGAAGAGAAGGGTCTATTTTAGGGTGACAATTTTCATGCAGAAATACAAAGTCATCAGTATTCTCCTGATATGAACAGAATGGCATACTCTTTATGCTTTTTCCTTTTGACGTCACTCGATGAGTCATCAGAATCATCACTGCTAGAAGAATCCTGTAGGGAAAAATAAATGCCAGTGTAATTCACTAATGATTGTAACTTAACCACGTTATCAAATTTTTACTTGCTATAATTATTTAACATTTGAGTCTCTAATAATAGCATCTATAAAGCCTTTTTATGTCATGTATTACCTTAAAATAACCAGTAACATTTCTACTATAAATTAACAGTGAAATCAGATAAATAATCAGCATTTTGTGCAAAACCCAAAATCTACTGCTGGTGGTGGCCATCACTGCTGCACTGGGTATCAGATGGAATCCTGTCTACATGCTGAATTTCAAACTAACATTTTTCTTCATCATAAGATTGTTTTTTGTTTTGCTTTTTTTGGTGCGGTTCTGGGGACTGCCGTGGATACACAGAGCTACATATCCAGCCTTCTAACTTTTTACTTTGAGACATGGTCTCAGTAAGTCACAAAGCTGCTCAGGATGGGTACAAAGTGTGATCCTTCCACCTCAGCTACCCAGAATGACACACATGTGCAACACATCTGGCCTAGATAAACTTTTCCTGAATGCATGTGTAAGACACATGTATGTATGCTTGCACACATAATTGTAATGCATTCTCTTTTTTTTTTTTTTGAGACAGGGTCTCGCTTTGTAGTTCAGGCTGGCCCTGAGCTCAGCCTCAAACTCACATCACAGCAATCCTCCTGCCTCTGCCTCCCAAATGCTGGGATTACAGGCGTGAGCCACCACGCCCGGCACTGTGGTATACCGTAATGACTGCTGCTGGGCATGAGTCTCCACGCCCAGTATTGAATGTGGTTACTGGGAGGTCAGGGGATCTAGCACAGCCCTTGTGCTTGCAAGGCAGGCGCTGCAACCACTGAACTAAATCCCCGGTCGGGCAGTCCATTCTTTTGAAACTATTATGTCAATACTTTTGCTTTATTCAAGAGCCAAGATAAGATACGGAATTGACCTAGATATCCACTGAGAGGTGAATACAGAAAATGTGATACATTTACACAACTGACTACTACTCAGCAATGAAGGAAGAACCAAATTTTATCATTTGAGGCATTACTGATGGAAAGGACATTATGTTAAATGAAGTGAACCAGGTATAAAGAGGTAAAACAGTCCCTCTCACTCATGTGGATGGGTGATCAAAAGTTGATCTTGCTAAAAAGCAGAGATTAGAACTGGTTTTCAGGGTGGTGGAGAGAGCCGTGGGGAAAGAGACCAGGGAATAAGAATATGAGTGGATGGGAAGATCAACTATAGGTTCCTATGGCACAGTAGGATGACTACACTCACAACCATGAATTGTTTCCAAACAGCGGAGATGAAACTCAGTGTTCCTACCATAAACATGATGAACATGGCTGAGATGACAGATGCACTAAGACCTTCATCTGATCATTTTACATTGCATACCTGTACTGAAATAGCACACTGAACCACACAAATAGGTACAATAACTGTGTCAACTAAAATCAAAAATATTTTTACAATTTTATTAATATTCTGTAGAAGTGTAACCTAAGAGGATAATTTATTCATTGTGTATACATGTATGTGCACACATGATAATTACTGCCTTCATATTTCACATTTAGTTTATTTCTAGTTTTGCTGTGATGGGCAAATACACATAAATTTCCCCTTGATTATTTTGGATTAATCCCTAAAGAATCCCTGAATCCCTAAAAAAAATCCTAAAAAACTGTATGTCTACACTAATAGTTTCATAAATACTAAACAACTGGGTACTACTGACAACCTCTTTTTTTACTAAATGTATTATTTTTTATTACTATTTTATAAAGCTTAGTATTTTCCTAAAAGAAAAAAAGTAGTAAAGTTATAAGTAGGTAGTTAAAATATATAGCTATTAGGAATAGAAGTAGAACTAAATAATATGAAAATAAGAGCAGTGGGCAATAATAAAATTAATTCCCCCAAGAAGCTAGTAGTGCAAAAGGATAAGGGGAAAGCAGCTTTGCGTTTAAAAAGTTATTTAAATACAGAAACAGCGAGGTTCTATATTAATTTTAAAAACAGCTCTCAAGGAAAACTCACCTCTTCACTATTAGATGAAGCTGGATGTTGCTGCTGCTGCTGTTGCTGTTGCTGCTGCTTCTTGAGCATTGCAGATCTCTGAACAGCAAGAATACTAGGGCTAGACTTCCAAAACTGTTAAAACATGAATAAGGGAAAGATGAAATGCTTGGCATACTGAAAAAAATAAAACTAACTTACTAACAATTCCATCATATTTACTCTTGCCAAAAAATAAATGATTATTTTCCTCGTTCATGCAATATACAATGCAGCATCAATGTAATACAATTAAAATGCTGAGCTTACAGCATTAGTTACACTAAACTTACAGTTTAGTGTACTTTCAGTTCCACAGCCAGATGACAATAGTCATTAGGGGGTGTTACTTTTAAAATAAACTGATAGTATGCTATACCAGTGCTATTCCCAATGTAGTCATCTGCTTTGTCAATGTGAGGGAAGGATGAAGAACCAGGTCAGAGATAACTGGCTGTACCACTATGCCCATCAGCTCAGCCCGTTTTTTCCTCAGTGGGTGGGGCAAGATTTTCTCCATGAAGAGACCTGCACGCAGACTTATATTCTCGGCCCAAGCTTCTTATCTCAACACAGGCTGATACTCTTGAGTAATACAGAACATGCTGTATGAAGTGGGGATAGGTTTTAGTTTATCTTCTAGCTTTTTTCAAACAGAATAGCTCTTACCCTCTTTTACCAAATACCTACGAGAAAGCATAGCTCTAATAAAACTTTCTGCTGTTAACCATAAAGTATCACTTTTTAAAGTAGTCCTTATGGAGATTTAGCGCAGTGGTTCTGGCGCCTGCCTTGTAAACACAAGGGTCCAGGTTTGATCCCCAGTAACCACATACCCAGTGCCAGGCATAATGCTCACACGTGTAATGCCAGCACTCGGAAGGCAGAGGCAGGAGGACTGCTGATAGTTTGAGGCTTGCTTGGGCTATAAAGTGAGCTCAGGGCCAGCCTGAACTATAAAAGTGAGACCCTGTCTCAAAAAATAATAATAATAATAATAATAGTAATAAACAGAGTAGACTTTATGAAGCCTCATTTATCCACAAAAGTAGACATTAGTGAAATTTAATTTCTGCCTCAACAGGAGGAAGAAAAGTCTTATTCATGGGAGTATTTTATACTCACCTATCTGTAACTATAGTTCTCTTTAAGCTAGTTATTCCAAACACACAGCCACAGGTTTCAGAATCACTAAAAGTAATTCTTAATGTTCCTATAAGGTTATTCTAACACAAAAACTTTACTTTTAGCTGAGTTCTTAGCTCAGTTGCACCATACCTGTCACTCAAGCAGAAGTTTCTGAGTTCGATCTCCAGTATCCACCCCCTCCCCCCCCAAAAAAGGAAAGGACATTTATTTTTCACTGGATATTACCTCTGCTCCATCAACTTTTGGGGGTTTTGCCTGGACTTTACTTTCTCGCGATGCTTCTGACTCCGACTCTGACTGACTGCCTGAGTCAGACCCAGAATCCGAGTCGCTGCTGCCTGACTGGCTGCTGCTCCCACCACTGCTGCTCCCAGTGCTTGAGGCAGAGCCAGAGCCGGAAGCTGACCCAGAATCGTCATCCGACTGGCTACAATTTGAAAATAAACAGATTTTAAATAAAATCCATAAGGGATGTAACTTTTCTTCAAAATCAGTGGAAAATGTCAAATGATTGAACATTTCATAGTGCACTGCTAATGGTCAAGCAGAAAAATAAATTAATTTTCAGTTATTTATAGTTACTGACATATTAACACAGTTTTAGCTAAAGCCTCCGCAACAAGATCAAGGTAATGAGCAAAACCTATGAGTACAGGACTCCAGGCTAGTTGCAACAATTATAAAGTGGGAACTCTGCAAAGGTTAAATTATTAAAATTCTTAGAATACCAGGCAAAAAAAAAAAATAATAATTATTTGTAATTTCTACTTGTTTTATAGAACATCTCTGTTCTGTAATTCCAGCAAAATGCAATTACAAACAAACTATACAAAATATAATTTACTTTTAAAAGGTGGTAATACTTCTGAGAAAACCCTTTAAATTTCTCATGGATCCAGACACAGAAGTCTGAAATAATAGCAGATTCTAGCAATTTCTAACCTCTATACACAACAACAATGAGAAGCTTTTTTCCCATTTCTAATTCTTAGCTCAAGATAGAGAAATAATCTGGACTAACCAGCTGATCATGCATTTTTTTAACTACCAAAGGGCATTACATAATTTTAAAATATGACTGCTAGAAATCTGACTAGACACACTTTTGACATTATCTCATCTAGCTTCATGAGAAAACACAGGTAACGTGTACATGGCAAAACAAACGCTTCATACTCTTCTGTATTTTTAAAAAGCTCCACCAGGTGGCAGAATTGCTCTAAGAAAAGAAACCATAAAATTAAGGACTCCAGAGGACACAGATTTATGGAAAAGGTTTTGATTCCACAAGTTTAAGTTAAAATATTTAAAGTATGAACAAGACTAGTCATGTTAAAACCTACAGAACATAAAATAAAAATTTTCCTGTAATATTTATGCTACTAAGATCGTTTTTGACACTATTTCCACCTTCTCCTATTATAATTCTGAGGACCTAAAATCACATAGTATCCATTAACTTAAAAAGAAAATTTTACTTAAATTCTTTGAAAATAATTTTAGCACTGACATCAAAAGTATTTTCTTGACAACAATTTTACTTCTGCAATAACTCACTAAGAAAAACTATTATTTATTCACTAAACTTTATTAAAACCTATTCATATGTTAGGTACTGGGGGATATGAGATAAAACAGAGCCCTTACAATTAATTTTAAAAAATTCTATCTTTAAGACAATCCTATAAAGTGACAAGTATTCTGTCCTACATTTAAGACATATGATGTAGACAGAACCAAGTCTGGTGCAATAATCATCAGAGAATACTTAGAAGAAAATACATCATGTATGAATTTTAGAAATAAAACTTTGAAGCTAAGGATGTAGCTCAGTGGCACTGCACCTGCCAGACAGGCATAGGGTCCTGAGTTTGATCCCCAGTACAAAAAACAAACCAACAAACAAAAAATAAACTTTGAAAATATTTCAAAATTAAGAAATCTCTGCTTTTCTTTCTAGACAGGGTCTTGGTATCAAGTTCAGGCTGGCCTGGAACTTACTGTGTTACTAACCCAGGCTGGCCAAGAACTTGCAGCAATCCTCCTGCCTCCGCCTCCCCAGTACTGAGTCTAGGTGTGAGCTAACACACCAAACATACCTTCTTTACTATTCAAAGTATGATCTCAAGGATATAACGTGAGAATAATATAATATGCCCCTTTGCGCACAAGAAAAAATGAGGTAATATTTACATGTACATATACTGTGCTGTAAAAAAAAGAACACTGGTAACATTAACCTTGTACAAATGACTATCCACATGGAAGAAATTAGTATGGGCAATATGGACTGAAATTAATTTCAATTCTGAAATCATGTAATGTTTTACACAATTCATTCAGAAATTCAAAAATGTTAAGAAATACACATGACTAGGAAGAAACTCCATATAAAACAATGATCTAAAACATGTGAAAAGCTTATCCTTAATGTTTCATTTCAGCCTACTATTACAAATGCTCTAAAATAAAAATATGACTGTAGCTAAATTTCTTTTAAAAGTTTTAGTCTTTCAAAGTTATAACAGTGAGGAGGATTTCATCCCTGCCTAATTTTCCATTACAAAGTTCTTGGTCATCTAATACTCACTGTTTTTAGCCACACTGGTGATCACAGATTTATCTGTTACCTATTAGCACTTAATGTTAGTATTTTATCATTCATTTACCCAATGTATTATTTTTTTTTATTATTAGGCGGAATACTTCTAAAATTTTTTTTTCTCATATCTGTTACCCTTAAGGAACAGGAAAGAAAAGCACTTTCATCGCTTCCTTAAGTCATTTTATAAACTAGCCAAGCAAACCAGGTAGAAATACAAGAACTGAAAAAAATCGTTTCTTAAAGGAACTTGAAAAGACCAATGTTAAAAGAAATTGGGAACTTTATGTCAACTGGCCTAAGAAAGTACTAGCCAAGTCAGCACATCTTTTTCTTAGTGATCCCCAAATTATGTCAGCTCTGCAGTTAAATATGGCCACCGTCTCCAATTCTGACAACTGAGACTCCAGCAAGTAGCCCTGGGAAAGCTGTTCAATGGCAGCTCTCAACTAGAAGGTGCTGCTTTTATGACCCTTCGGGTTTTCCTTCGAAGTCTGTAGCCAAGTGCCGAAAAAGACATAGAGAGTACTCGAAGTTCCCATCCGCACAAGTTTCTTTAGCAGTGAAGCAAATGTTCTTTTCCAGTATTACCAAGGTTATTGAAACACAGCTGTTCTTAATAACTTGAGTGACTAGAAAAAATCCTGCTCATGAAGAAATGAAATGAAGGCAGGTATGGCGGGGCACACTGTGATGCCAGCATTCTAGAGGAGGCAAGAGGACAGGCGGTTCAGGCCCCCGAGCAACTCAGCAACTTAATGATGGGTGGGTGGGGTGGGAATGCAGCATAGGACCAAGACCCTGGTTGACTCCCTAGTACAAAACAAAACAAGAGGAAAAATAACATGAAATCTACCCAGTTTTTTTCTTTAAACTTAACCTTTTATTTTCAAATTCAGTATAGTTGTAGCATTCCTGTTCAATTTTTCAACTGTGTACGCCTCAGCTCCATCCTACTATATCCTGTGGTAAAACCAGCACTACAACAAATTGAGGGTCTTGATGGCCCACCTTTGTTCTGGGGATAAAAATGACTAAACTGGGATCTTTGCCTACTTTCCCAACTTCATTTAAACTCACTCACTGCGCTCAGCACTTTAGTCTTCCTTCTTCAACCTTTGAATTTGCCATAGTTGTTAAACAGTCATTATAAACACTATAAACAGTCATCGGTATCTGGAAAGCGTGTTGGCTGCCACCCTACCCTCTTCCCTAGTATTCCTACTGTACTGATGTTCACTTTTCAAAGCATGTTCTGCCGAGACTTCCTCCTCCAGACTCCTTCAGGTACCCGGCACTTAACACACGCTGAATGTGAACTACATGAGCAGAGGAGTGTTGCACCTAACAAGTGTATGCCTACTTTCTAGTATTCTATTTGGCAGATTCTCAAAATGTATCTATGAATTGATACATAAATGATTAATATTATCTGTTCTTCCTTTCTATTTAAGAGTACTGTAAGCCTCCATCTTCCACACAAATTCTGGTTCCTTCCTGCACAGTTTGCTGCTTCTGTTTCTTGTGATTTTCTCTTCATCAAACACATCTAAATTTAAAACTTAAGCAGAAACTTCTGTTGAAAAATATGAAAACGAAGCCCACTTCTTACAGCCACAGCTACCTGCATCTGGGTATCACCAATAGCTATGGATGCACACACCTGAATTGAGTCACCTTCTCCAAATCAACATCTAATACACGAAATATTGTGTTCATTTGTTATCTGGTTCGGCCTTCTAGAGCTTTCTTGTATCTATTTTTCACTTCTCAAAATCTTAACTATACAACTTCGTTTACAAAATATCTTCATAGTACATTCCATTTTACCCTTACAACAAAAACTGTCCTTGAAGATGCTCCTGAGGAAGTTCTCTTACGACCTTTTCAGAGGCAATCCTTCTAAGGTCCCAGCATTAAGGTCAAAATTACTACTGCTCTTAAGATGCAAGTTCTTAGTTCCAATAATTTCAGTCCTGTCCTTTTAATCACTTGTCCTGTGACTCTTCAAATACCCTGCTGTGTTATCCTGTTTATTCACAGCTTACTGCTCTGCCTGTGGGTTTCTTTTTGTTTCCAGCATGTGCAAGCTGGCTAGGAGATGTATGATGTCCATGTCAGAGCCTCAACTAGGAGGTGGCTTGTATTATAACCTCTTCCTCATTCTGATCTCCTTTGAGGGAGTTAACAAATGATAAAAGATTGGATGATGTTAAAGCCAACAAAACTGTCCTACTAACCAGGGCATCTGGATAACCCCCAAGGGTACAGCTCACTTATCTAACAGAGAAAAAGAAATAATTATTCCAATCCCATGTTTTGTAATCTCTAGTAGTATTCTGTTTCTCTAATGTACTGTACTGTTTATTCCACATTTTTGAAAGAACTGATTATGTGCATATATAATGTGAATTTACTTGCTCATCTCAACAACTAACAAAAATCAAGAAACCCTCAAGGGTTTTTACTAAGACAAAAAGTCATGGGAAAAAAGTCTTCATGTGTAATCCAAAAGATAAAACACAAATCAATTCCTGACTGAGTAACTAGACGTGAGAACATGGAAACCAAGGAAAAACGTAATGGAGTGATTCAAGTTCAGCACAGGTAACTACATCCGGGACTTTTCTCCATGTGGAGAACAATGCTTTTTAGACGCAACTGGTACAATTTCCTACTACTGTTTTTAAGACTACCCAAAAATATGTCTGTTATATAACTTTCTTCTGTTTCCCTAGGCACAGGTCACTATTCCTATTGCCAATATTCTGTTCATGTTACTAACAATCCATTTACATTACCACAATTGTATATGTGTGTGTGTGTGTGTGTGTATGTCTCTGAATGAACTTCTAAAATTCACTCAACTAGAACCCTCATTTTAGTTATTTTTACAAACCATTACCTGTTATCCAGTATGGGGAGTAGCAGGCAATGAGTAAGTGCTGCATGTTAAAAGTGACAAAAGGCTCACAGTGGCTACCTACTCATAAATTATATATACACAAACAAATATAAGTAAAACAAGTTTAATGAAACTATGCTGGTAGTAACTACCACCTGTACAACTGAAATCTAGGCCTCTACTGCTGTCACCAAAAATAATTTGAGCATTCTGAACAAAATTGTGTTATATTCTCTTTTTAAAGTACATTATGGAAGAGGGGGTGTAAGGACAGAACTCTGGGAAGCTGAGGCAGGAGGATTACAAGTTGGAGCTCAGCCTAGGCAACTCAGTGAGACTCTGTTGCAAAAACAAGCTAAAAGGGATGAGACACAGCTCAATGCAAAGACCCTAGGTTCAATTCTCACTACTACAAAAATAAAAAATAAAGTACATTATGCTTTTGTTTCCCTAAAATCTCAAGCTGAAAAAATGAGTCTAAAGTTGGTAGAAATGCATGACTGAAACAGTAACTATTAGCATGACCAATGTTAAAGATGAGTTGTTTGGGTTAGTCATGTAAAAGCAGCGGTAAACCCAAGAAGTTTTCTTAAATATTCTCCAGTTAGAACTCAAAAAATAATCTGAAGAGAAATAAGCAATGATTCTGATTTTACAAAATCTACCCAGAGCAAGAAACTTCTGAGTGTAGTTTTTCACTTAATGAAGACTTCTAAGCAGTCACCTGACAGCAGTGGCAAAGACTAATGTATTTTCAAACATAAATGTCAATTCTCAGTTTCTCTTGTATAGCAAGTTAATTCTAGTACAAGAGATTCTTGAGGAATCTTCCTAAAACTGGTAATATTGACAGTACATTCAGATGGGAGAATACACTCCAATCTCTCTTTACCCTTCCGTTTTAAAAAATTTCTACTATGCTTCCTTATTTCTCTTTCCTCCACGTGATAGCTGCATAAAACTTCATTGTAACACTGAATAAACTTCAGGACAAAGAACTGCAAAGCTAAGATGACCAATGCACCCTATTTTAAGAGAACTTGGACATATTACTGGGAAACAAAACTTTCATCCTCATCACTTATCTAAACACATATCAACTGTTCTTCCTTTCTTCCCAAAGGTTGTATTTTTTTTTTTTTACTTAATAATTAAATTTGGAAAAATTGCATTGCTCCATGAAAATTTTCAATATAGCTCATTACATCACTGCAGTAATTTACCATATTCCATCACACACACACACACACACACACACACACACACACACACACACACACACACACCAGGGATCACACTCAGGACCTTGCACTTGCAAGGCACGTGCAGTGCCACTGCGCTAAATCCCAGGCCCTCCATTTCCTTTTATTTCACTTGCATGCCTATGTGGCCTCATAAATCTGAACACACTTAACTGATTGCATATATAAATTGCTCCTTGATTATTACCTCCAGATCATAATAATCATTCTCAGTGTTAATTTATAACTCTGAGATGCACGGGAGAATACAGAGTGAACAAACTGTTCTGTACAGCACTAGGGTGGAGGAAACACAACTTTGCATTTGATAAAACCCACAGAATGTGTACCATGTATGTCAAGGACCTTACAATAGAATGTAGACTTACAGGTGAAATCTACCTTTATGACAGTCACCCTGAAGAAGCTGACGGAAACTGAGCTAACATGAGTAGCTTTGAAAAATAAAGGCTGACCCAAAGGTGTAAGGCTACATACAAAAGTATACTGTACACAAAACACTGTATTCTAGTTGGTAGCTTCTCCTGGCATACAGCCTAAAATTTTCTAAAACTGCTTTCTGTACATACTAGATTGGATATGAGTGCTTGGCTGGCAGATAATGAGAACCTATTTCTCACTGCTGCATATGCCAGTTATAAAACAGCAAGTCAGTAACTCGAATCAACCTATGGTATAAGATATCAACTGCACACACATTGGTATAAAACCACATTTACCTTAATATGAATATATATCAATGAATGCAGAAATAACTACAGATATGCAGATACATGTAGTTTAGTATGGCCATACCTATCATACAGACCCTCGTGAGACAGTCTAGAAGCAGAAATACTTGTATAGTAAAAAACACATTCACGCCGGGCATGGTGGCTCACGCCTATAATCCCAGCACTCGGGAGGCAGACGCAGGAGGATTGCTGTGATGTGAGTTTGAGGCTGAGCTCAGGGCCAGCCTGAACCACAAAGCAAGACCCTGTCTCAAAAAAACTTAAAAAAAAAAAAACACATTCAACATTCAAATCTTGGTTTCTAATACATGCTACAGTTCTACAATCCTTGAAGAATGGCTGATTCAAAAGCAAAAGGATGACAAGCTGGGGCTGGCAGCACATGCACTGGGGTGCAGGGAAGCACAAGTCAGGAGAACTGCCACAAGGTTAAGGCCAGTCAAGACTCTGTCTCAAAAAACAAAATGGGGACCCGAAATTCAGCTCAGTAGTTCCAGCACCTGACTCACAAGCTCAAGGTCTCAAATTCGATCCCCGGTACCGTAACAAAACAAAAACAAAAAAATGGACGGGAAAATCCAACAAATAGACGGGACTATGTACAAAGAACCAAAAGCCAAACTGAAAAGGCTTCAATGGTCAAAGTTTGGTTGATTTGAGCAACAAAATAAATAACTTACTGTATTATAAAACCTATATATAAATCTATGTATACAGTATAATAAAGGATTATTTGAAGAAATTTCAATTAGTATGTACAGATACTCCCCCAACTACAAGATGGAGCTTAATTACCAGGCAACTCCACTGAGAGATTAGTCACAGTGACTCCATACCAAAGAATGACTGGCGTTCAAAGAATAATATGAAAATACTAGGGGAAGGAAGGAAGGAAGGAAGACGGATGAAGAAAAAGAAAGGAAAGAGAAAGAAGAAGAAAACGAAGGAGGGAGGGAGGAAAAAGAAGACAGATGAAGAAAAATAAAGGAAAGAGAAAGAGAAAGAGAGAGAGAGAGGAGGAAGTGGGGGAGGAACAAATCCTAACTTTGCACTGGAAAAACCAGGCAAGTATTACCCTGAGCAAGTTACAAAGGTTAAACATCAGTGCCCCAGATCACACGACTAGAAACTTTATTTCTGTAATATTCTTTCTAAAAACCAATAAAACCTAGTTTATCCTAAGACATGTCCAGATTTGGCATTGATGCAAACACAAATCCAGGTAGTTTGCAATTTAATTAGGATTTAAATAACAGTTTTTAAAAATTGTCTATATATCTCGTTTTTCCTTCTCAAAACTGGTAATTGTTAAAACTGCAAATACCTCAGTTTTGTGGTAATTTGTGTAATGCTCAATGTTCTATGTACATACACGTGTTTGGTTCACTTAGAATAAAAGCCCAACAATCATTAGTTGTCATTGTTACTATTTCTATAGAAATGAAATTCACTTAGTTTCTTGTGGTCATGGTCCAGGACACTATTCCTGGGGGGTTCCAGAAGATAAAATCTACATGTAACAACAACAACAACTGCAGCTCCAAGTGAACAGCTTTATATGTTTGCATATAAATGTAATACTGAAAGAATCACTTAAGAATCTTGTTAAAGACTTTCAATTATACTGGCTTAGCATGAGGCCCCAGGTCTTTGTTTTTACTAAGCTCCCAAACTGACACTGATGCTGCTGGAATAAGCACAACTAGAGCTACAACATTTCTAAATCTTCCCAGGGAAAAATGTTTTCTCTCTTTCCACAACGATACACTCTTATTTTTAAACAGAGAATTATAATGGACATAACCACTCATGAAAACCTTAAGCAGTTAGTTAAAACAGATATAACAAATGGGTAACCTCATATTTATGTTTGCCTACACACTACCTTATGTGCATGCACAGAACAATCAACCCTTTGAAAATTAAATCATATAGAATTCTCTTACCCTCATCATCAGTTAAAATTAAATCTAACCCGTATTCTTCATCCTCTCATTAGACTCTATGACTTTCTCTTTTTGGTGGTTCTGAAGATGCCTCCAGGATCTCACAGATAATAGGCAAGTGCTCTCCCACTCACTGACCTATGTTCCCAACCCTTTTTGAGACAAGGTCTCACTACATTGTTCAGGCTGGATCTGAACTTCCAATCTTTCAGACTCAACCTCCAGAGTAGGCAGGTCTATAGGATGCATGCACCCTCTAGCCTGGCTCTATGATTTTTTTTTTTTTTTTTTTTTTTTTTTTTTTTTTTGAGACAGAGTCTCGCTTTGTAGTTCAGGCTGGCCCTGAGCTCAGCCTCAAACTCACATCACAGCAATCCTCCTTCCTCTGCCTCCCGAGTGCTGGGATTCCAGGCGTGAGCCACCACACCCGGCACTGTGGTATGTGGTACTGGTTGCTGCTGGAATGAGTCTCCACGCCAAGTACTGTATGTGCTTGGTGGAGGGGGTGATCGAACCCGGGTGCTTGTGCTTGCAAGACAAGCGCCAGAACCACTGAGCTAAATCCCCTGGCCCCTCTGTGAAATTTTTAATTTGGCAACTTCTTTTGCACAGCAAGTAAATATTAAAGCTCCTGTTAAGTAATGTATTTTAAGCTTTTAAAACAAAGGGAACTACATATAATTTTGGATGTGGTATCATGTGCAGAATACGTGAGAAAAAACTTAAAAAACATATACTGAACTAAGAAATGGGAATTAACAAAAAATGAAATATAAGTCACACTTTCCTTCAATTAATAGCATCAAAAGAAATTTTTAGTTTTCGTAATTCAGTGCTTTTTAGCTATTTTAACTTTGTGATATCCTACTTTCCCATTTTCCTGAGTTTCTTAGCCAATCTTTTGAAACTTAGCAACAGACTGACTTTAAAAAAAAAAAAAAAACCCTCTAAAGGAACCCAGTAAATAGTGCTTTAGCAGGTATTGCTTTTTAAAAAAAAAAATTATTCAATTTAGTGTAAGAAAATAACTGATAGGGGCTGGGAATTTAGCTCAGTGGTTCTGGCGCCTGTCTTCCAAGCGCAAGGACCCCCAGGTTCGACTCCCCTCCCCAACCACATACAGTACTGGGTGTGGAGACTCACGCCCAGCAGCGAGAAGTACCACATACCACAGTGCCGGGCATGGTGGCTCACACCTGTCATCCCAGCACTCGGGAGGCAGAGGCAGCAGGATTGCTGTGATGTGAGTTGGAGGCTGAGCTCAGGGCCAGCCTGAACTACAAAGGGATACCCTGTGTCAAAAAAAAAAAAAAAAAAAAAAAAAAAAAACCTGATAATTTTTTAAAGATAGGATCTTGGGCCGGGGAGTTAGCTCAGTGGTTCCGGCGCCTGTCTTGCAAGCGCAGGGACCCGGGTTTGATCCCCGGTCACCACATACCATACTGGGCATGGAGACTCATGCCCAGCAGCAGCCAGTACCACATACCACAGTGCCGGGCGTGGTGGCTCACGCCTGTCATCCCAGCACTCGGGAGGCAGAAGCAAGAGGATTGCTGTGATGTGAATTCGAGGCTGAGCTCAGGGCCAGCCTGAACCACAAAGCAGACCCTGTCTCAAAAAATCTTAAAAAAAAAAAAAATAAATAAATAAATAAATAAATAAAGATAGGATCTTGCTACACAGCCCAGATTAATCTCAAACTAGAAATCCTAACTCAGCCTCCCAAATACTAGGATTATAGGCATGTGCCATTACACTGCACTACCCCTCAAAATTCAGTAATTTTAATTATTTACAGAGGAAAATTTAACTTAGTAAATGCTATTTGAGAACTCCTCAGTTTGTTTTTTAAACTTGTTTCTTTCTAAATAATATACAATCTTGTATTTGAGGGCGTGCGTGTGTTTATTTGTGGTACTAAGGATTAAACTCAAGGACTTTTCACTAAAATACAATCCCAGCACATTTTAAAATTTTTTGAAAGAAACAGGGTTTCACAAAATTGTTACATTTCCCAAGCTGGGCCTAAATCCTCCTGCCTAAACCTCCAAGAACTCTGGAATATAACAGGCATGCCCACTACACACATGTACTAGAGACACACAGTAATTTCTTTAACAAATAACAGTTACAGGGTACAGTGTGATACTTTAAAACGTGTACAATTCACATTTTCAGAGCAGAGTAATGAGCATGAATAGAAGATGCTCATTCAGAATTGTTCCAGGGCTCCTACAACCCACTCACTGTCTACCACACCACTGTCTCCCCAACACTTTAAAAGTTGAGATTCATACAAGGTATCTGAGACATATCTTCTGTAAGCCAAGGAAATTTGGCACAACACAGGGATCCTTTACGTTAAGTGTAAAATGTATATATGCCTGTTTAAAATTCAAATGTAAATCAAGCACTGACATTATAAAAAGTTAAGGCCAATGAATGATCTTATTCTTAGATGTCAACTACAGGTTGGTTTGAAATCACTGATTGTTAAAACATCTTCCCCACTCTAAGAATTAGTCAAGAGCATACTATGTATAAAAACCAAAGCGATTCAAATACATACATAAATGTACATGGACAAACTTAAATTACTGAAAATTTCATTCATGCAAACATGAATCAATCACCTAAAAATAAGCAAAAATATGATCATGTATTTCACAGAAGAGGTATGAGTAAAATACAATCATGTATTTCACAGGTGAGGTATAATTGTAAAATACATTAATTTTTAAATATATTAAGAATAAAGGACACATTGCCATTCTCTCCCATTCCTCAACTTTGAATACACTCAGCATTCTTGCCACGTTCTGAAGCAGCTGTACAGCCCGCACTTTTGAGTCTTTAGTTGCCCTAGCTGCCTGGATGCAAAATGTGTATCTCCTATGGTCCTTCCTGACATTAGGGGAGAATCAGAAGCGGCATGGTGCCAATGTGGATGAAGACACATCACAATGTTTTATTCAACAGAAACTGCCATAAATGGTTTATCAGTGAGGAGTGATCAAAAATACATTTAAAAAACTTTATTACAGTAAAATGAACATTAAAAAACTTAATTACACTAAAAGACACATTGCCATTAATCTCCCTTGAATTACTCCCCTGGCTTCTAACATACCTATCTTACTGTCCTATGTTCTTTTACTGGGATGTTTAAAAATTTTTTAAATTAAATATTCAGTTTTTTGATTACCCTTATAATTTATCCATAAATGTATTAATGGAAGTAATCATCATTCAATGTAACTTTGGCATAGTCTAATATGGATTTTTAAAAGTTACAAGTAATACAATTAAACACAGTGAAAAACTAATGTTTTGAAATCTTCCAGCATTTTCTTCAGAAAGATTAACTTCAGTTATATAAAAACTATATTGAGTTAAAACTGCTCTACAGGTGCATCCTGGCCCACATTTCTTAGTAAATAAGCTTCAAAACTGTCAGTTATGACAGAGCCAAAAAAGCCTATTTTCCGGAGTACTCTTTCAGTCCAGTAGTTCACCACCAAAAAGCAAACTGAACTTAAAAAATGACAGCTTTTTTTTTTTTAGTAGATATTTAACTGTATCAATCAAAAACACCAACTGATGGGGCCGGGAATTTAGCTCAGTGGTTCCAGCGCCTGTCTTGCAAGCGCAAGGACCCGGGTTCGATCCCCGGGTCTGATCCCGGTAACCACATAACAATACTGGGCATGAGACCTACACCCGGCAGCAACCAGCACCACATACCACAGTGCCGGGCGCGGTGGCTCACGCCTGTAATCCCAGCACTCGGGAGGCAGAGGCAGGAGGACTGCTGTGATGTGAGTTGGAGGCTGAGCTCAGGGCCAGCCTGAATCACAAAGCGAGACCCTGTCTCAAAAGAAAAAAAAATTAAATCTTAAAACTATTAAAATGTATAACAACTTCAAAGGTCAAACAATTTCTTATCTCACTGCTGTAAGAAACTCCCCTCATCTGTGTTTCAGCCATGCAGTCTTTCCCGAGGGTTTTTGAACAGACAGGCAGGAACTGCGTGTTAACAAAACCAAAGCAAAAAGGAAAACAGCAATAAGGAAGAAATCAAGGCAAAAGGAAGCACTTCTCTTTACTCCTGATAAATTCCAAGCAGTTACAGAAATGAGGTAACTCAGTAACCACATTGGTAAGAAGTAAACAAAACACTAATGGTAGAATTAGTGACTCAGAATAATCAGGGAAATATGCTTTGTAACCATTTAAAATACATATGCATTGTCAAAGAATCCTTTAAATAAAAATGATTTCAAAGAATTTTTTTCACCTGTACTATCAAATTGGGCTCTTACTCTTCCTTGAATTATGTCAGCAAAATATATAAGTACCTTATATATTTAATATATAAATACACAAAATATTAAGACTGTAACAAGTGATCTCCCTGAGTACTCAAGTACAGGATTTAAAGGAGTTCTAGTTGCTATTTTGTGAATAGTGTGGTTACTATGTTTCCTCTGGATATTTCTATTACCTATTTCATTACTCACTAATAAGAGACTACACTGTGACTTATTTACTACAACCAATACATTCTCAGAATTTTACTTAAAGCTAACATTCAGAAGTTTTCTAATTTAACTTCACCTCTTGTTATCCTAGTCCAACAATGTTGTCTACAAATTTTTTATTATACTTTGCAATTAAAGGGCAGAATAAAACTTCCAAATTAGTTCAACCCTTCTCATTTTAGTTAGGGAAATCAAAGAAGAACTAGTTACAGCAGAGATGCTGTCAACTCTGGTTCTGTAAGTTCTACAGAAAAACTTGTTCAACTAAATAATGCTTTTTCTGTAAGTGTCTCTTACTTCATTCTCTATGATGTTCTTATTACCCAGTTGGCTTGTGAAAGCTAATGAATTAAAAGTATACTTAGCATGACCAAAGAATTACAAGTTTCAGATTAAAAACACACCACAGCATAAGCTTCTATCCAACATTTGTGTGTGAGTCTCGCCCTGTCTTGAGACAGGTCTCGCTTTGTAGATTAGGCTGGCCTTGAACTCACTGTAGAAAGCAGGCTGATCTCAGACCCAACAATGATCCACCTGCCTCAGCCTCCAGCATTCTTGGATTACAGGTGTGTGCTACAATACCCAGTTACCAACATTTTCTTCTTTCTTTTTATTTATTTATTTATTTTTAGTTTTTGAGACGGTCTCACTTTGTAGTCCAGGCTGGCTCTGAACTCACTATGTAGTCCAGGCTGGTCTTGAGCTGGTGGCAATCCTCCTGCCCCTGCCTCCTAGTGCTGAGATTACAGGCATGAGCCACCACAGCCACCTCCAACATTTTCTTCTTAAACCCAGCCAACTTTCCTGTTTCTTGTCTCTCCCATTTTTCCATTACAGTAATTGTTTATGCAGTATTCTTCCACTACACAAAACATGATGTTGATTAAAATTAACAAATGTTCAAAGTTTATTATATCAGAAACCATTGTAAGCTTTTAAACTCAATCCTCAATTGTAAGATAACAATGCAATTTCCATTCCACAGAAGTGAGAATCAGAGTAAGAGATTCATTTACTAATTCACACAGCTAATGATGGCAGAACTCAAATATGCAACTGGGCAGTCTAAGTCCATTATCCTGATTTGTAAATATGACAGGTCAATCTCATTTTATATATTTTATCGTTAATGCACAGATAACTTTGGAAACTACACACTTTAGTCCTTGGAGGTAAAGTTTTCTTACCCATAAAAAAATGGCTTAATAATTGATTCCACTCCACAAAAAATGTACTCCCCCATAAATTATGTATCTTCTAGGGGATGATATGGTCCTTGCCCAGCATGATACTCTATACCTACAATCCCAGTCCTCAGGAAGCTGAAGCAGGAAAATGAGGACTTCAAGGCCAGCATGGACTGCACAGTAAGATCATGTCAACACAGAAAGAAAAGATGTGGCCAAGTAAAACCATATATCCAAAGAAAATTAAAACTCCATATCAATTTTGTTTCAAATATATAGAGACAGAATGTATTCAGGTCAAGTATTGTGAGAAACAACTGTGATTCCAACATCTGGGAGGCTCAGACAGGAGGATTACTGTGAATTCAAGGACAGCCTGGGCTACACAGTGAGTTCAAAGCCAGTCTGGACTACATTCAAGACTCTGTCAAAACCGAAAAAAAAGCTTTCTATCAGTCCTGTTATTACAGTATTCACGAGCCATTGTAATTATTAACAATGGAATGTATCGAGAGCTAACTGAGTAAATTTTAATGTTGTGTAAGTTGAACTTAAAGAGTTACATGTGGTTAGCAGCTACCAACGGGACCACACAGGTGCTGAACACAAAATTTAGCAAAAATGACAGCAAAAAAAAAAAAAATTTTTTTTAGCTATTTGAGACAAGGTCTCAATATGTGGTCCAAGCTGGCTTCAAACTGGTGGTGATCCTCCTGCCTTAGCCTCCCAAGTGCTGAGATTACAAGTGTGTGCCACCATTCCTCACTGAGAACAGAAATTCTTACTCCACCTTTTGAAGATTTCACTAAAAGTCAGGTCGATCTAAATTTTTTTTTTTCTTTTGAGACAGGGTCTCACTTTGTGGTTCAGGCTGGCCCTGAGCTCAGCCTCAGGCTCACATCACAGCAATCCTCCTGCCTCTGCCTCCCGAGTGCTGGGATGACAGGCGTGAGCCACCACGCCCGGCACTGTGGTGTGTGGTACTGGTTGCTGCTGGGTGTGGGTCTCCACACCCAGTGTGGTATGTGGTTACTGGGGACTGAACCCGTGTCCTTGTGCTTGAAAGACAGGCGCCGGAACCACTGAGCTAAATCCCCAGCCCATCGATCTAAATTTTTAACTTGCTCTAGGTTTCAATTACCACCTCCAAAAATATAAACTTGCAAGTAGATCAAAACTTTCTCAAAGTTACCTGTTTATCTTTACTAGTAAATAACTAATGTCTATGTTTATAATGCTTCAAGTAGAAATTTTAGCTGTCAATGGAAAAACTTCAATTCCCCTAGCAAGAAAGTTAATAAAATGATTGCTTACCTTGATTCTCCACTACTGTTTCTAACACTTTCTTCATCACTGTGTCCATTCATTGTAAATATCAAGAAGTTTTAAAATAAAATATAAATCTTCTCAGTTTAAAAGATGGTTAGAAGTACTGATTCCTCCTTGAAAAAAATCAGATGATTTTCTTCAAGATTCACAGATTTCCGGGGATGCTCTTTAATTTAACCTGAAGAAAACATTACAAAGTAAGAATGTTTCCTGTAAAAAAAAGATAAGCCCTATTTAGGACAAGCAGAAATCTGCACAGCCAATCAGACAAAGGTTGTAAGGAAGGGGAGGAGCCCTTTTACTTAAAATAGCTAGGCTTCTATAAACTCCAAATTACTTTCTACAATTTAGTCACTAGTATATTTTTGAAAGAAAAAATTAACCTGTTTATAGCATGATAAAACTTTTCGAGACCTGTCACTATGTAACAATATTTATACAGATCAATAAAGCAAAGTGGGAATACCTAACATGACAAGAGCAGAAAATGGAGTCTTGTTTCATAACTTGACCAAGTAAAGTGGGGAGGGGAGGTTACCTTTAATGAAGCCCTAATTCTTATCACCCAGAACTTCATACACCCAAAACCCTCAAAACCCTCACGTGACACTAACAACGATTATATAATCTTAGCAAAAATGCAGATTAAAACGAGTGTATTCTTTCACAGGTAAAATGACAGTAAAGTGTAAAACATTTATGTATCAATTTGGTTTTAAAAGATCTCACGGAATATACAGTAAATTTTTGAGAGATCTGGAGCACAAAATAATGGACGGAGACACAGTATTTCCATCTTTCAACATTGCAGGACAGCACTGGAGAGTCACCTACAAGCCATTCACGAATAAACAAAGGAGGTCTCCGGCAGGGGAGGGAGAGGAAGAAGCGGGGGAAGGAGACGTCAGATCCTTCCCCAGCTAGAAAGTACCGAGACAGCAGACGGACAGCAGAGTTGTCTTCCAAGCTTAGCTAGCAAAGAAAATCACTTCTACCCTTATTCCCACTCCGCGAGAGTGAGAAAGCGAATCAACGGGCGAGACAGCGAGAAACAGAGGAGAAACAGGCGGCTGCCAGCTCAACTGTAACAAACTGCACCTACAAGATGTTAACGCTCCGAACCTCAGACCTGGGGACTTCTGCAATAACAGGTTATCTAAAAAGTAACCATTCGACCCAACTTTCATCCCTAATGTTAAATGTTAAATCCAAGCCTAGTGGTACATCTTAACTATCAAACAAGTGGGTCCCTAAAAAACCCTAAGTACTCGAACTCCCAACTCCCCGAAAGTCTTCGTGAAGAAACTTCACTTTCTGTTCTTTCCCTTTCACCTTCCTTTCGCCCTCAAAATGGCTTTCCCGTCCGCCAACTTCCTTCCCACCTCTCCCTTCTCCGAACGGCCCTCCCGGAGCAGACCCTTCAAAGAAGCCCCGGTCGTGAGGCTGAGACTGCAGCTCCCGGGGCAGCCGATCTCCACCCCAACAATAAACAACTCCACCGTGAAGACCGCGAGCCCCAGCCGGTGCCGCTGCCGGTGCCGGTGCCGCTGCCGGTCCCGCTCCCGCCAGCAGTCGCGCTGCTCGCACGAAGTTTGCGCCGCGGAGCCGGAGGGCAGCGGGAACCCCCGGCCCGCGCGGCCGCCGGCCTCCCCCACGGCGGACTCGCTCTTCCCGCCTCAAACTTCGCGCAGCCCGCGGCCGCCGCCCCCCCTCCGCCGCGCCGCACGTGCTGGGCGCGGGCCGCAGCGGGCCGGGCCGGGCCGGGCCGGGCCGGGCGCCGCTCTCCGGGCGCCCGGAGGCCCAGCGGGATGCGCCCCGGCCCGGCCGCGGCGCACACGCCCCCGCCAGCCCTCCGCGGCCAGCAGCCCCGCGCCGCCCCAGCCCCCGGCCCGCGGCCGCCGCTCGGCCTGGCCCGGCCGCCCGCCGCCCCTGCTCACCGGCAGCCTGGCGGGCTCCGCGGGGCGGGGAAGCCGGAGCCCTCGCTCGCTCGCTCGCTCGCCGGAGCCGGCGCGGTCGGTGGCCTCCCCCGCGCCCGGGCCCACGCGCAAGCTCCGCCGCCGAGTCCCGGGCTCCGGCGTCTCGGGCAGAGGAGTCCGCGAGGGGGAAGGGGAAGCCCCGGCCCGCGGCCGCGACGCGCGATCCCCTGCGGAGCGGCGCCGACAATCAATTCATGGTCGGAGCGCCGTAGGCCCGGCGGCCGGAGCGAGGAGGAACGAGTCGTCGTCGTCGCCCCCGCCGCCGCCGGCGCGCGCTCCCGCTCCAGCCGCTTATCGGCCCCCGGCAGCCGCCATGACGCCGAGAGACCAAGCGAGCGCAAACCGTCCTCGTCGTAGCCGCCGCCGCCGCCGCCGCCGCACCGCCGCCACCGAGGTCGCCGTCGCCTCCGCCTCCCGGCGACGTCAGCGCCCGGCTCCCTCCCCTTCCTCACTGGCGGCGCGCGCGCGGGCGGGCGGGCGGGGGCGCGCACGCCGAGCCCTGTCGGCCGGCGCGCGGGCGGGGGCGGGGTCACCGCGGCGCGGATGAGCGGCGATTGGAGCCCGGCGGGCGGCGTTGGAGCGCGCGCGCAGGCGGGGCCGCGCAAGGCGGCGGCGCGGAAGTCGTCGGGTTCTCGCAGCGGCGGCGGCCGGCGCAGGCTTCCTCTGCGCCCGCCCTCCGCGGCCGGTCGTCGGACTCTGCGCTGCTGGTCGTCGGACTCTGCGCTGCTGTAGGAGCGGAGCGTTCGCCCTCTTGCCTGTCTGAGCGCTTCTGCTTGCGGGAGGCTGCGCAGGGCCGTCGCGCCACCGGGGCTGAGAAGGAGACGCGGGTGGGAGGGGATGGAGGCTGCCCTGGGACGCGGGAGCGGCGCAAGCTCCTCCCGGATCGCACCAGTAACCGGGTCGCGGGGCCTCGCCCGCGCTGCCGCTGGCCCGGCCTGGCTGGTTCCGGTCCCCGGGCCGAGCGCGCTGCTGAGTCACACCGGGCAGCCGGGCCGCCACTGTTGGGCAACTGCGGCCGCCTCCCTAACCCGGGTAACCCGGGCGCCTGGCGGCTGCTGGGACCAGTGCCCTTGGCGGACCGAGTTCCCGAGCCGGAGCGGAGGAATCAGCGGAGGTTGTGGACGTCTCGGACGCTGCTGGATCGCGTTTGTGGGGACCGGTGCCAGGCTGAGAGAAGAACTTTTGCCACCTTTGCTTTCGAGGGCCCCTGGAGGGCGGATTAAGGGTGCCGTGACGAATCGCAAAGGAACAAAAGCTCTCACTCGAGGGACACTGGTAACTGTCTAACGTGCTAAAATTTAGTTGACAGTTCCTCTTGTAAGTATCTGCAGGCCTTGTTGAGAACTCTTTCCTTGTGCTGGAAACATTGTATTTTCAAACGTGGCGGGCCCCCCCCCCCCCGCCGCCTCCTCGCATAGCATTTGTTTTTCTGATCTGTAGATACGTAGTGAAGCTCTAGAAGTTAACGATAATTTTTTTTTTAACTTTCTAATCCCTTTTTCCCTCTCATTTGCGTTGTAAAGACCTGCGTTGGAGTGCCTTAATATACATTCCCAAAATAAACATTTTCCCATTTGGAAATTACTTGCTTAACTAGTTTGATCGAGAACTTTTAAGGAGATCTCAAAATATAACTCCAGATATGAACTCATTGTATACAAGGGTGTATTTATCCTTGGAAAATGGGAAAAATATGAGGGACCTGTTAAAAAACTACTGTACTGTATATGTGTGCAGGCCTTGAATAGTGAAACGAGATAGAACGTCACCATCTTTTTCTTCTCTTCCTTTGATCTTAAATAGCCCTAATACTCAGTTAAAAAGATAACAGCATTATACAGGGCCCGGGATGTAGCTCAGCGGGGAAGAGCCTGCCTGGCAAGAGCAAAATCCCGAGTTTGAATCTTGGTACCAAAAAAGAAAAAAAGATGTTAAGAGTGTGACTTCCAGCTGTGAATACTGAGTTGTTTATCTGGTGTGAAAAACTGAAAGCTTAAAGGAGGGCCGACTGCAATACATATTGTGAAACAGTAAGAAAATGTTCAAAGGGGAAGGGGAACTGGAGGGATAGAAGGGAAACTGAAAAAAAGGAAACAAACCTTTTGTAATTGAAGGAGAGGTTAAAGGGAGGAAAGAAGGATGGAAAAAATTCACCCAGATACATCTATACAGGTACAAATTCCCAATGATGATTGTAATCATAATGTACATCTGAAATGTACCAATAAACTTAATGAATTAAAAGAAAATCGTGCAAATCTACATTTCTGAAATCTTTAAAGTATTACAAACTATGTGCTAACTTTAAACAATAAGCATTATGTTAATGTCGTAAAATAATGGGAGTTTCCTGGGCCTTAGTTTTTGTTACCAGATTGATAAATAAAAAATTAAAATTACAGAAATATTAACCATACAGATAAATTGTCTTATAATCAGAAGCATTCAGCTAATAAAGTCCTCAAAGCTGCATTAAATGGTGTCACATTAAGAGTTACTATAGAAACAGTCTGTTTTACATATTTTCTGCAAGCGCGTGTCAAACCTTGTAAAAATATTAACTGTGCCTCTGATGTGTAGTCTACAGGTAAGAGCTCTAATAACTTATCAGAACATATCTTGCAAAATTTATGAAATACTGAACCATGGAGAGTTATACATTTCAGGTAAAATCAAAACATTTCATTGCTTTGCAAAAGTTTAGAATGACAAGAATCTGGAGAAATAAAAGTAAGTAGAACATTGCAATAATCACACTAGGTTTTCAATTGTCAGAGTGCAAATGTATCTTTTGCCTGGTTTGTTACCTGCATAATTAAATTATTTCAGTTTGTATGAATTTTTTTTCTTTTTGCGTACTGGTACTAAAATCAAGCCCAATACTGGTAATCTCAACATGGAAATAGCAAAAATCGCAGAAAATTAACATTAACCAGGAAGTTTTTCTTACTGCTTAATTTCCCATTTGAAAAATCCCATATCCCTTAGGAATAGTATTACCTTTACAGTGTTTATAAGACAGCATTTTATGGTTCTTTAATTCTGATACACTACAGGAGCGAATCAGCACTGAGTACTCTTCAGTGGGGGACACAGAAAATCACTCTTGTAGAACGGTGAAATGTGTAAATGTAAGCAGAATGGTAGCTCTTGCTTTCCCGCTGAGTCTTTGAATGCCAAGATAGGAATCACATTTCATAATTACGTCCTCTTCTCCAGAAGAGGCGCAGACCAGTACCCACTAAAACAGTAGTAAAACACATTCTCCAGCTGAAGATGGGTCAGCTTTCGACTTTATGATGATGTGAGAATGATATATGTCCAGTAGAAACTACTTAAAATTTTGAATGTTGAGCAGGGCATGATGGTGCCAACATTCAGAAGGCTGAGGCAGAAGAATCCCAGCAAGTTCAGTGCCAGCCTGTGCCACATAGTTAATGCCAGCATGAGCTTCATAGTGTAACCTTGTCTGGAAACAACTTTTTTTTCTAGTTTGAATGTTGAGTTTTCCCTGGACAAAAGTTACACAGTAAATTCTCAGTGCTGGGCTGCAGCAGGGAAGTACAGCTCCCCATCAGCCAGTGCGCAAGGTTAGAAACTGCCACCGTGGGTGTCCTGGCATGTTCAGCAGGTTAAATGTGTTATGTGTACATCCCCAGCTCTCTCTCGTCTGTTACTGAGTAACCCCGTCTTCAGTCAGGGAGCAGTCATGGCCTAGCTAGAGTCTTAACCTATGGCATTATCCCCCGTGTCCTTGCCAAACAAGAAAACCTAAATATGCACTTAAATTTATAACATCCTTTGAGTAGAAATTCATGAGATTTTAAGATAACTAGTGGTGAAGGTTCACTTTAAGTTTTATTCTCCTAATCATAAAAGGTAGGGGCCTCAGTCTGAGGCAGGAGAGAGGGATCGCCCAGGAGCTTTTCCGCAGTCCCACCCTCTTCCAGTACTGGAATTTCCAGAGAACATTTGGGAAAATTCTCCTGATTGGTCTGATCCCTGCTGGCGGCTCATCCCTCTGTTCGTGGCTGCTGTGTCAGGGTTTCGGCTGTTGAATCCTTCTGTTGTTTTGTTCTTTAAGAGGCAGACTCACTGTGCTACCTGGGTTGCCCTTGAACCCTGAGCTCCTGTCCGACCTCTGCTGCCCGTAGTAGCTGGGATTACTAGCTCTCAGTCTGTTCACACCTGTCCACACCTGGCTCTTGGCTCACATGTTTTTTTGAATCGTTTTTCATTTTTAGAGTGCCAGGGATCAAACACAATCTTGTGCTTGCCAGGCAGGTAGCAGCAGTGCAACTGAGCTAAATCTGTGTGTGTGTGTGTGTGTGTGTGTGTGTGTGTGTGTGTGTGTGTGTGTGTTTTTCTTTTGTTTGGTTTTGAGACAGGGTCTCACTTTGTAGTTCAGGCTTGCCCTGCGCTCACTGTGTAGCCCAGGTGAGCCTTGAACTCAAGTGATCCTCCTGCCTCTGCCTCTCCAGCTCTGGGATTACAGGCATGAGCCACCACACCCTGCATTGTAGTGTGTGTTACTGATTGATGATGAGTGTGAGTTACCACACCTGCCATTGTGGTGTGTGGTTACCAGGGATCAAACTGAGGACCTTGCACTTACAAGGTGGGCGCTGGAACCACTGAACTAAATCCCCGGCCCCTATTAATGTTTTTTAATTATAAGGAAAATTCAAAGAGAAAGTTAGTAGAGATGATACTGAAAAGTAACTGTGTGTAAACATGTAACAGACGTTGGGTGGATTTAAACATCCTGCTCCATCTATTTACAAAATTGCTTCTGTACAGTAAGAAAAAGCTGTTTAAATAGCTACATGTGTAAACTACTTACATAAACATGTATGTGGGTAGTGGGCATCGTACATGACATTCTCATAGCCTTCTCACAGTGACCTCATCACTTCTTCCCATCACCCAAGACACATTTTTTCACGTCACTGAAAAAGTATCTCCTTCTGTACGTGCGTGTAAGTCACCTGTCACATGGATCAGTCTGTTGGAGGTTTGTTTAGGTAAATGGTCAAGAAGTGTTGAGCACCCTGATACCAGTGTGCTGGCACCTGCTGAGACACTTCAGATAGATCTGTGACCTCCTTGTAGGACATGGAATTGTGCACTCTGTCATGGCAGTGTATCATGGGATTGCAGTACAGTATTTGTTTTATACTATGTTGTAAGATCCTTAAGCACAGAGACTGCCTGGGATACATTGTATTGACACTTAATAAATATTAAGAATGTATTGCATGCCAACAGACACTTTCAGGTTAAAGTTTAGTGCAAGAACCACACTGTAAAACTCACACATGAGAAAATAATATAAAAAGACAGTGCTGTGAAAATCTATAATGTTGGAGCCTAGGGATTTAGCTCAGTGGTTCCAGTGTTTGCCTCGGAAGTGCAAGGTCGCAAATTCAATCCCTAGTACCACATACCACAATGCCAGTAATAGTGACTCACACCTGTAATCCTAGCGCTAAGAAGGCAGAAGCAGGAGGATTGCTGTGAGTTTGAGACTCACCTGGGCTACATAGTGAGCTCAGGGCCAGTCTGAACTACAAAGTGAGACCCTGTCTCAAAAAAAAAAAAAAAAAAAATGTTTGAGTGGTTAATTATGTTGTCACCTTGCTCTCCGGGACTATAAGATGGCTCATATTGCTGTAGCAAGCAACAGGTAAGAGGGTTAACCTACCTGTAGAGATGGGTCCATGCAAAGCCCAAGACCCGACAGCTTTGTAAATAAGCAACTTCTTCAAGAAGAGGGGAAACCACTGAAAACAGCTTTAATTTGGATAGTAACTTCACACTAGAACACTGCAAAATTTACTCTAGCTGAAAAACCCCAAAGAAAGATCAAAACAGATGACTGATTTAGAAATATGACCAAATATAATCAAAATACTACAAATCAGATGGATTTGGCAGAAGAAAGTTACAAATGCCAGACTGAGCCAGGCTAACACAGTGGAGGTAGAAAGAAAGGAGGAGGTAAGACTCGGTGGGGCAGGAGTTCGGGTGAGGACGTGGTGGGAGTTCGGATGGTTAAGCTGAATGGCAGTGACACCCTTGAATATGAACACACTGGAAGACAGGTAGGGAGGTCATTTGGTTCTGGACTTACTTAATTTCTATTGTCTTTGAGTCACCCAAGAGGGTTCCATTAAGAAGTGTGGATCCAGATGCTAGATCTAGACTGAAATAAAGGCAGGAAGCGTGTGAGGGACAGGGTTAAGACTTGAGTGCACATGAGGTAGATTTTGAAGACAGTTTAGCATATGCCGTTCTGTTTTGTCCGGGTGGGGGAGATGAGTGGAAGAAGTTGCACTTGCCAGAAATGTGTTGTGCTGTTCATTGAACATAAATGAATAAGTGCTTCAACGAAGCAGATGCTTCTGAGAAACCATCTGAAACAAGGCTTGAAAAACCCCCATTGGGTTTGGTGACATGCTGATCATTACATACCATAGCAAGAGCTTTTATGTTGAAGTAAGTGTGCCGGAAACCAGAATGGAATGGAATGCGATAAATGAGGAAGAAACGATCATTCTGAATTTCTTTCATACGTTAGGTGAAGTCAATCAGTCTCACAAGTTTAGGTATCACATAGTTTCTCTGAGATGAGAGACCCAAAGCAAAAATAAAAGACAGCTAATAGCAAACAGGAAGAGGAAGATATTTTGCAAATGGGAAGAGGGCCAAGAGATGAGAGGAAAGAGGAAGGGGATGTGAAAAGGATTACGACGGGCTGTGTACGGGGACCCACCGCCATGAGGCCTGCAGTCGCCATGTACTGCAAACAGGACAATTCAAAATTATTACAGTTAATCAGCAGACTTGATTTTGACTTGGGAGATAGCAGGAGTGTTTGTCTGTGGTGGTTTTGAAGATTGTAATGATTCCTTTATATAATTGAGTCTACTGGAGTGGTTTGCTTTGATGAAAGATTCGTTGTCCCAAAGACAGTGGGAGATTTTTCTGAGAGAGGCTGAACATGAGAGAAGAACTGAGTGTGAGAATTAGGTGTGAGGGCCAGGCATGTGGCACTTTCCTGCAATCCCAACACTTAAGAGGCTGAGGCAGGAAGACTGCAAATCTGAGGCCAGCTTGAGCCAAATATCAAGTTCAAGTCCAGCACAGACTGCATACAAAGCTCTGCCATCAATCCTCTGCAAAACATAAGATAAAATTGAAACATTAGTCCATTCTAATCATTCAAAAAGATAAAAAATACAAATTTTAAGTTTGATATGGAAAATATTTTCTACCATTTTTCTCCAGCCAAGAACTGAACAACAAATAAATAGCATTGCTTATAGTTATGGATCACTATGGATGGCACTTAGTTGGTGATGTGAGAGCCTCTGACTTCCTTGCATACCCAAGTAAATACCTCTTCCTTTACTAATGCTTGGAAGCTCATAGCAAAAACCTTTTTAAAGTGTGTATTCCTGGGAAGAGCAAGAGGTAGAGAAGGCAGTTCTCAACTGTGTTAGAATTTAGAATTACCTCAGAGGCTTTGTAGTAACAAATTACTCAAGCTCCACCCCAAGAGATTCTGTCCCATCTTTCTGAGGTAGAGCCTCAGTGTGGCCCTTCCTTCTAAGCTTCCAAGGCAGTCGTGCGCTGCTGTGTTGAGACGTCACTGCCACAGACCCTCTCACATCGCACTGACTCTCAGTGCTGGATCTCAGTTTGTTTACGTGGAGCATGGGGAGCACTTATAAAAAACACTGATTCGTGGTCTGAGGATTTAGCTCAGTGTTTCTGGTGCCTCTCTTGGAAGCCCAAGGGCCAGAGCTTGATCCCCCGTAAGACAAACCACAGTGCCGGGTGTGGTGGCTGTATTCCCAGTACTCTGGAGGCAGAGGCAGGAGGATTTCTGAGTTCAAGGCTGAGTTCAGGACCAGCTTGAACTGCAAAGCGAGACGCTGTCTCAAAAAAGTAAAAGAAACAAAAAACCCCACACTGATCCGTAATGGCATTCCGTCCCAAATGAGACACCTGGTAACGTCTGGAATGAGGGGGGATTGGTGGTGCGTGAGTTGCTGGACCTGGTGCTACTGCTGATCCGGACACAGTAGTCTGGGACCTGAACAGGCAGCTTCAGCGCACTGGAAGGTCCCTCCTTCCCTCAACAGAGAGCCAACTGGTTGAGTGAGAGCCAGGCCCTCCTGAGACTCCCCCCTGCAGAGGAGGGCGAGCCAAGCCCGGCAATGCTTCCAGAGAGACCTCAGTCTGCAGGGTGCTGCATTTTGGTAACACTAATGAATGCGTATCTATCCGACTTCATGACTTAGCCTAACATCACCACTGCAAAAGAGCTTCACATTAAAAAGGAAACATTTTTTAGAAGTATGAAATATGAAAAAGAAGGAAGATATATGAATAGCATAGTAAACTGATTATAGTGTTACTTTCTTTGTAAAAATAATACACAACTGGAAGTCTTACTGTTGTGAATGGGTTTCAGACATTAAGGAAAACTATAGGCAGTATCCATTATAGCTGAATGTATGCTACTGTATAATTTAACAGTTTTCCTCCTAAGTCTATACCCAGTGAAATTAATGCATATACCTAACAAAACTCTTACATAAAAAAAGTTATAGCAGTTTTTTTTTATTTTAATCCCTAACTGGACAAAGTGAAGTATATATACAGATGTGATAGAATATTACCCACTGGTATAAAAGAAGTGGCTATTTGAAGTAAAGTAGATGAATTCAAAGGTATCATGTTGCATGAAAGAGACACAGAAGAGTTGATATTGTATAATTCCATTTATATGATAAGTTATATATGTCAGTTCTGGGATTCTAACTGAGGACCTTCCCAATGAGCTGCATCCCCAGCCCTTTGTACATTGAGACTGGGTCTTGCTAAGTTGCTGAGGCTGGTCTCAAACTTTCAATCCTCCTCTCTCAGCCTCCAACAAGTTGGGATTAACACGTGACTCCACTTTGCTGGATTTATACTCGTTTATAAAAGTAAGAAATAAAAACAAGAAAGCAAATTTTTAACTACTTGAAGTCATGTGCCTCAAATGTTTGGTTAAATACAGGGTCATCTATTTAATATACTCTTTTTTATTTATTTAGTTTTTTTTAGTTTTTTTTGAGACAGGGTCTCACCTTGTAGTTCAGGCTAGCCCTGAACTCACTATGTAGCCCAGGTGAGCCTCAAACCCAGCAGTCCTCCTGCCTCTGCCTCCCTAGTGCTAGGATTATAGGCATAAGCCACCACACCCAGCACCGTATGTGGTATCAGGGATTGAACTCGGGACCTTGTGCTTGCCAGGCAGCACTGGAACCATTGAGCTAAATCCTCAGCCCACTACCTAATATACTTTTTTAAAATCGTGAAATAGTTACATTTTATATACATATCATGGTCACGCTCAACATTGACAGTTTGCACCAGTATATGGCATGACTCGATTCTCACTTTTTCCCGTCCCCTGCCCACCCTGACCCCACCCCCTATATACATAAGCTTTGTTTCCTTTTTTCTTACCATCACAATTTTTTCTTTCCCCTTGTTACTTATCCCTACCCCATTTCCATTTGAATAGCTTCTATTTTATAGTACCTAACTACTGTTTAGTGAAAACAAATAGTAAATTTAGAGTCATGACATTCAGTAAGTTGCTTAAAGGGCACCTGGTGTGACTTCAGGGCCTGCCACCAAAGAAACATCCACACATTCAGGGATAGGCCCCGGTGCCGCATGTGTATTAGGTGCCCTAATAGCCTGTTTATAGCTAGCGATCAACTCGATCCTATCTGCACCAATCTGATGGTCCCGAGAATTTAAAATGAAGAATGAAAGAAGTTTCAGACTGCTGAACACTGGAACTAAAAATACATGAGGCTAGGCCAGGGCTGAGAATCCAAAATCTGTGAACAAAACTAATCTCAGAGTGCCCCTGGCTTACTCAGGTGTGTTTCTGCAAGCGTACTGGCCCTACTGTCCAGCTAAGGAGAAGGAGGAGGCTGCTTACAGGAAGGGCGGAAGCCGGGTGAGACCGAGGGACTTTGACCTGGGCTTTGGTGAGACGGGGCTGAGCCCTCAGACACGGGCAGCAGCCTTCGCGCCTCGTAGCCTTCCAGTCCCTGGACTCAGCCCCCCAAGAAGGTCGTGTCTGTGTCCCTGCCTCGTCTACGGCCATAGCTCCCTGAACACACGCTATCTCTTTTGCTTCCCTATCTTTGAATTATGTAGCACAGCCCACCTTACAGTAAAACTTCATATCTTTGCTTAAGCTACCTGGAATGAATTTGAGCTACATGAAACTAAAACACTGATGCCGGATGGAGCTGAAAATACAAACCACAGAGAAACTAAAACTGGCAAAATCAGTGTGATACAGAGGGTGACGCGGCCTTCCCACCCTTTCACAGGAGCTGTGCATTGTTCAGTAGTGACTCTCTCACCCAAGCTCTCTTCAGTAGTACCTTAGAACTCAGTATACCCATGGGATAGGGCCTTGGAGGACTTGGTAGCCAATTTTCTTTTTCTTTTTCTTTCTTTTTTTTTTTTTGAGACAGGGTCTCGCTTTGTAGTTCAGGCTGGCCCTGGGTTCAGCCTCCAACTCACATCACAATCCTCCTGCCTCTGCCTCCCGAGTGCTGGGATGACAGGCATGAGCCACCACGCCCGGCACTGTGGTATGTGGTACTGGTTGCTGCTGGTGTGGGTCTCCACGCCCAGTATGGTATGTGGTTACCGGGGATCGAACCCGGGCCCTCGCACTTTCAAGACAGGCGCCGGAGCCACTGAGCTAACTCCCCGGCCCTGGTAGCCAAATATTTTAAAAAGCTGAAGCTATGGGTTGCTAGACTTTTGAATAAGGGTTCCAAATGAAAATAAATATGAGCCAGTTTGGCGTTCTGCTCATAACGAGTCACTTGATGGTTTCTAGGTGTCCTTTCTGCCCGCAGCCGATGGCCTCAGAGAGTGAGGGCACCGAGGTGTGGCTCGGCACGTGGACGGCTGCAGCATCCTTGCCACATTGTTTCTAACACTAAAACCAAGACAGTGAGCTATTCGCAGTAAGAAGGGGACTGTCTTGGGAAAGAGTAAACGGTATTAAAGTCCCGTCCCTCCTGTCTCTTCTGAGCATTCTCTCCCACCCACCTCTCTACCATACCTCACACCATCAACAGCCGCTAGGGCTGGAGAGCGCTGTGTGTGTGAAGATGCTACTAAAAGGCAGCCGCTCTGCTCATTCCTTAGCTTGTCTGCTCCAAGACTGAAATGGGGCAGTGTGGAAGGGCTCTGTCCCAGCTGTTGCTAAGAAACAAAAAGCCAAAAGAATTGCCAACTTCAGGAGAAAGCTGCCCCCACGAAAGTCTTAAACATTAGTAAAACACAAAAGGAAGCTTCCTTAAAAAAATAAAAACAAAACAAACAAAACTTGGCTGGTCAGCAGGTGTCCACCACAGAGCTCTTGTACACCATAAAACTCCCATAGTCTACAACTCGCCCAAGCCACAGGCGATCTCAACCATGCAGGCACTTCTCATCCTGAGGGAAAGGGATCTTCACCAGCCAGAAGGAAATACCCTTCCCCAAGTGAGGAGCCCAGGCTTGGGGAGGATGGTTCCAGAGGGTTTTATAAAAAGAAATCCATGTTGAATGTCGCTAGGCTTTTTAGTAACTGTCTAGAAAGTGTTTAATGAACTCATTCCTTATAAGATGATAAAAGTCTATACATAACTATCGTACTGGTCACAGTACAGTGTATGTTGTAGTTCCATCCGTTGACTTTATGCTTAAGTCTGCTGATTGTAGTAGTTATGCCAAATATTACTTTATCTCCATCTCATTACATCTCCATCTCCATCCTCAAGTTAGGTACAGTCAAAACATGTTAAAATGAACAAAAATCTTTTCTCACTTGGATTTGATTTTCCATTTTGAAGGAGAGAGAAAATACAAGCATGAATAAGGACATATTACAAACTGGGATGGGTGTAGCAAAGACAAAATACTGTCAGGGAGCAGAGAGAAACATTTCAATGGGGGGAACAGTGGAGAGGTTCACCAGGCTTCTTCTTCAAGCTACGCCTGGAAGGATGAGGGGGAATCTCTTGGCAGGAGAAGCACAAGAGGCCCTGGGTGAGAAGAAGGCAGAGACCCTCGAGAGAAGGGGCGGGTCTTGCCGAAACAGCCGGAAGGGGAGCCTGGAGAACAGGCCTAGCGAGCACTAGAGAGGCCGAGTGAGCACTCGCGTCCTGTGATTCTCCATCTTCATTTTCATTCATCTTTACAAGTTCCGGTGCGAACAGCATTTTCAGGACCCAAGAATGCTCATTTGGCTGGAGGCTTCTCTTATTTCCTTTTTTTGTGTTTTCAATTCTCCATAGGTCTTCATTTTTTGAATACTTGAAATTTATAATTGGACGTTTGGTTGAATAGTTATCATAAGGTGTAATAGTCATTTATTTTTCATTTTAAACTGGTTGGATTTATGGTTTCTTAGTATCTGTTATTGTTTTTCCTCACTACTCAATATCAGTTCAATTAAAGGAATAGGGATAAAACTTGTGTTTCATTAAGTCACTAAGTAAGCTTCCTGAGAAAATGGGAATCAAGCCTACAGGATTCATGACTCACCAAAAATTATTAGCCAAGACAAAGGAACACACTTGAAAAGAAAGGAAAATAAAGGCAATTATCTCATTCAAGTTTGATGACCTATAAGTTTTCATAGATAAATGAGTTTCTAATTTTAATGACAATATTAATAAAATAGGCTATTTAGACATTTCAAAAACTACTGAAATTTCTTTTTTTAAAAAAAACTATTTTTGTTTTACAAAGCGTATGGACCAAGAGGACATCTAAAAAGAAGAGAGGTCAGTTGTTTCTTGCCTATTTTATACTTCCATTTCTGCCCTCACACTGCCTTCCTCCCTCACACACAACACAGAAGCCACAGCTGTGTGTGTATATGTGTGTGTGTTTGTGTCTATCTGTCTGTCTGTCTGTACAGTACTAAGGGTTGATCCCACCTCCTTTACTCTGAGCTACAGGACCAGCCCCTTACCCTTTTAACTTTTGAGACAACATCTTTCTAAATAGCTAAAATTTTTCCAGGCTGGTCCTGAACTTATGATTCTCCTGCCTCAGCCGCCTAGAGTGCCAGAATTACAGGCATGCGCCCAATGCTCAGCTTACAGTGCCAGGTTAAACAAAACAAATCGGATTGCATTCTTGTTTAATATCCTTTTAGAAAAATCCAACCCTGTTTCCACTGAGTCTTACAAAAAGCCTGTGTGATCTCACTCTAGCCTGACTCTCCAAAGCCTTATCCTCTATCACTCTCTCCCCTCCTCATTATGTTCCAGCCAGCTGGCTTCCTGTCTGCCCTCCGTCCTGCCAAATCCTCTTCGCTGGGCAGGCTCTCGCTTGGGCTGCTCTGTGCCTCAGAATGCTTCGCTCAGCTCTTCCCATGTGTGAGACTCCGGCATCCCTGAAGTCTCAGGCCAGATGTTACTTCCTTAGAAAGCCTGTCCTCCACTGCTTGTCCTGCTACCCTGCTTACCTCTTTCGCATTAATAATGTTGACTTCTAATTACCTTAGTTTACTTGCCCTATGTATTATCTTTCCTTCACTAATAAATATGCTTCTTGACAAAGAAGAGGCTGAGGCAGGAGAATCATAAGTTCAGGACCAGCCTGGAAAAATTTTAGCTATTTAGAAAGATATTGTCTCAAAAGTTAAAAGGGTAAGGGGCTGGTGCTGTGGCTCAGAGTAAAGGAGGTGGGATCAACCCTTAGTACTGTACAGACAGACAGACAGACAGACACAAACACACACACATATACATGCTGATGAAACATTGGAGAAATTAAGAGTAAGTGTAAATATGTAGCAGAGTTTTTAAAAAGCAATTATAATGCTAAGTCAAGGATAAAATTTAACAGAAAGTAAAATCATAGCTCTTGCTCTCCCTCCCTTCCTCTCTCTCTCTCTCTCTCTCACACACACACACACACACACACACACACACACACACACACACACACACTTTCTCTCACCCCTACACACACAGCCCAGTCAGTGCGATGACCAAATATAGGACTGCTGCCCGGACTACCTCCCAGTCCTCTACTTTCATATTTTGAGAAAGGATTTCGCTAAGCCACTCTGAGTTGCCCAGGCTGGGCTCAAAGAATTTTCTGTCCTCCTCCTTCAGTCCCTCAGAGTGCTGGGATTAATGGCAGGTGTGCGCCACCATGCCTGGCTTCTCTTATGATCTTTTTCACGGTTGTCACAACACACAGTATTATTCATTTCAAAAATTTGAGGGTGCGATTCTGTTGGAGTGGCAGGGGTAGCAGTAGCGTGGGAGGGGCAAATGTCCCGCAGCAGAAATTTGCATTGTAGGTCCAATAACCATCCTATATTCTGCAACTATCAGAGGGTCATGCAGTCTAGTTTAGAGGTGATCCTGACTCACCTACATGTGTGTGATCCGAACCCCGTTACCAATCTAATACCTATATTGATGGGCAGGTCTAAGGACAGGACATTCATGGCATTTCCCCTGCCACAGGGTTAAAGAACGGACAGGTTCCACCTGGGAGTACTGGACCTTCCTGAGAGACCATTAAAGATTTGCATAGGGCTCAGGGAAAGCACTTTCCTTACTTGACTGTGAAAGAGCAGAGTACACCTCCTCTTTCCCCTCTGAAATCGAATGTGTCACTGGGAAACCAGGAACTATCACCCCTCTTTTACCTTGACCAGAGTAGTGACCTTAGGAACAGAGGGGACAGCTGAAGGGACCACAGAGGAGAGGCCCTGCAAGATGACACTGGCTCCAAAGCTTCTCTGAAGCCAGCACCTCCCATCACAGAAGTGAGTGAGGTTCTCATTTCTCCATCCAGGAGGTCCTGGGATTACTAGAAGCTGAGGCAGTATCACTAACTCAAATGCTACTATCTCTTAGAAAAAAAAGCTTGGGCTGGGTATTTAGCTCAGTGGTTCTGGCATCTGTCTTGCAAGCGCAAGGGCCAGGGTTCGATTCCCCAGAAACCACATACAATACTGGGTGTGGAGACTCACACCCAGCAGCAATCTGTACCACATACCACAGTGCCGGGCGTGGTGGCTCACGCCTGTAATCCCAGCACTCGGGAGGCAGAGGCAGGAGGATTGCTGTGATGTGAGTTGGAGGCTGAGCTCAGGGCCAGTCTCAACTACAGGGCGAGACCCTGTCTCAAAAAAACCTAAAAAAAAAAGAAAAGAAAGAAAAAATAAGACATACGTCATTCCTGTTAATTGTAAATCTTTCAAAATTATTTGGTTTTTTTTAAGCTGGATATATTAATTATGTAGAGTTTTTAAAAATTTGATGAAACTTAGCTAGGTGTGTTGGCATGGGCCTGTAACCCCCGCCGCAGCAGGGAGAGTGGGGCAGGAGAACCACTTGCATGCTGAGCTATGTAGTGAGACTCTGTCTCAAAGACAAACAAAAATTTTGATGAAATTCAAGGCTTTAGTGTTGAATCCATTTAAAATATTTTAGCTCAAATTGGCAATTTAATGCAAACAATTTAAAAATGAAAATTCTATATTTGTGTTTTAAATGTAAAGAATGGTAGTAGACAAATAGCAAATGGAGTAAAAGTAGAGGAACTGCAAGGTTTAATTGATAAGCAGTGTGAAGTTGTTTTAGATTTTAAGTGCCCAATGGCTAATATTTTTTGGCGTATGTACCATGCCATAAAGGTATTGCAGAAGTATTGACTAATCAAAAAATATTGAGTTCTTGTCTTTAAAGATAAATTTCTTAAAACCAAATGGACACTTTATACTCGATATGGTTATCACAGGTAATTTCTGGGTAGTAAAATGTCTGGGTGGTGAGATAGCCAGTTTCCTTTGTATTCCTTTTCCTCTTTTTGTTTCCTTTGAAAAACTGGGAAGTGAAGCTAGGGCCTTGACGCTGAGCTGCACCCCAGCCTTTATCTATGTTTTACTTTGAGACAGAGTCTTAGTAAGTCACTGAGCTGCCTGGAGGGTCTTAAACTTGTAATCTCTCCGCTTCAGCCCCTCAGAGTGCTGGAACTGCAGGCTTGTGTCACCTGGCTTTTCTTTTTCTATGACTGACACTGACCATACGCCTTCACAAACTAGCAGTGCAGCCCCAGGTTCCCCTTGCCAAAACTTGATCATTTCTATGTGTAGCAAATTTATTACTCACTGATAAGAGTTTCACAGCATCCTCATACTAATGCTGCCTGAAATCTCAGAACTATGTTTAATATTTAACTTCTCTTATTAAAAACCCACTTTGCCTCATTTCTAACCGGGATTTAAAATGGCATCTGACATACAGTTTAGTGAAATGTTTCAGTGTCTTCCTCCATCATTAGATTTTTCATACAGGATAAATAGTTGGAGGCACATGGAGTAACTTTTTTTCATCACATAAAACTGCACATAGGACAGGACAGTGATGGCTGCGTCCCCACCCTAGGTAGTCTGAAATTTGCTACAAGAAGGAGAAGGCTGAATTCATCACTCACATCAAGTTTCTGTGTGTGTAATCAGGGACCAAAGTTGGACAGAGAAATTGCAAGACAACAGAAGATGGTACAAAGGCTTGATCAACTTCAGCTAAGGCTTTCAAAGCACCTGCTGTGCGTTAGGCCTGAGATCTCAGAGAGGGGGACTCACTGAGGGGGTCACAAGCTCACATGACTATTGGCCAGTTTACGTAGCAGCCCCCATGTCTGCATCTGTGTTCTCCACCCCCTCTTTTTAGCATTCCTTTGACTCACAAAGGGCCCAGTTTGCATGACAGATTACGTTATAACTACAACAAGAAGGAAAAATTTATTCCAGACTCAGCAGAAGTCATGGTCAGTGAAATACCTTAGTCTCTTGTTGAAGATGAAAGGAAGTTTGCTGGGAGAAAGGGTACAGCGTGGAAATAGACTAAAAAGAAAGAGAGGGTCTAAAATAGTGAAGGCCTCCCTACACACCACTTTTAAGGAGTTGGCTTTTGTTTTGAAGGCGGTGAACACTAATAGTGATTTGGAAGCAGGTATGAGACTAAACATCTTTAGTGTTGAAAAGCAAAAGTTTCCCGGTACTACACTCCATTCCTGTTCCCCAGCCCAGCCAGCCAAGTCTAGAGACTGACAGGGGAGCCCTATAGTCACCACCATAATAACGTGGTATAAACACCTCCCAAATGGGGCCACTTAACTCCTCAGAATGAGTGACCAACCCCCCTCCCTTCTCTCTGGAAAGCGCACCAGTGCTGTCATTGATGTACTGACACTGTCCACTTTTGCAGCTGGAGTAAAACAATGGTAACAGCTCACTGTATCTGGGATGCTGCACAAGCCTGTAACCCCAGCATTCTGGGAGGCTGAGGCAAGAAGATCTGAGTCAAATACTAGCCTCAGTGAGACCTTGTCTCAAAATAAAAAAATATAGGGCTGGGGATATAGCTCGGTGGCTCCGGCACCTGTCTTACAAGTGCAAGCACCCAGGTCCGAACCCGGTAAACACATAACAATACTGGGCATGAGACCCACACCCAGCAGCAATCAGTACCACATACCACAGTGCCGGGCGTGGTGGCTCACGCCTGTAATCCCAGTACTTGGGAGGCAGAGGCAGGAGGATTGCTGTGATGTGAGTTGGAGGCTGAGCTCAGGGCCAGCTTGAACTACAAAGCGAGACCCTGTCTCAAAATAAATAAAATAAAATAAAAATATAAAAAAGGACTCTGGATGTAGTGCACAATAGCAGAGAAAATAAATAAATACATAAGTGGATTCATGAACCTGTCGGAGTCCCTTATCTTCACCCTCAAGGCTTCCCTACTGCGTACCCTTGGAGTACGAGATGGTTACAGGCCTGGTGGCTCCATGGTCTTGTTTAATGAAATGCATGAGGCTAATTTATGAAGAAAAAGTGTAATTTAACTCAGTTCTGTAGGCTCCAGGGCCCACCTCAGATTACAGTCTTCTTGTTGGAAGAGGCCTGAAACAGCACAGAACATCACACATTAAGGGGTAAGAATGGCCCTGCTAGCCTCCTTCCGCTTAGAAAGTTGTGAATAATGAGTCCTAAAGGCTCTATGGCATGACTTTCTCAATTAATCACCCCGCAGAGGCCTTACCTATAAGTATTAGACTTAGCTAAGTTTCCATTCTTTTTTTTTTTTTTTTTTTGAGACAGGGTCTCGCTTTTTTTGTGGTTCAGGCTGGCCCTGAGCTCAGCCTCCAACTCACATCACAGCAATCCTCCTGCCTCTGCCTCCCGAGTGCTGGGATGACAGGCGTGAGCCTCCATGCCCGGCACTGTGGTATGTGGTACTGGTTGCTGCTGGGGTGGGTCTCCACACCCAGTATGGTATGTGGTTAACCGGTGATCGAACCAGGGTGCTTGCACTTTCAAGACAGACGCCGGAACCACTGAGCTAACTCCCCAGCCCCAAGTTCCCATTCTTTCAATACCCTACACTGAGAATGGAATATCAAGACCCCATCCCTTGTGTACGCATTAAGATTGCTGAAACCTTAACGGCCCCTTTTGATATACCTAAGTTTATGCTGATGACTTGGAGACTTGTGGCATCCTTGGGATGGGTCCAGTTACCAGAAAGACTAATGCTTATAGAAGCAGAGGATTTGGGAAGGTCAGCCCCACCACCAACCTCCAGGACATGGGAGGGCTGGATATCAAGCTATAAAAACTCTCGGACAGTAAGATTCGAAGAGCGCCTGAGTTGCTGAACACTGAGAACTTCTGGAAGGATGGTAAATTCAGCAGGAAGTTCCGCCCTCTCTCCAGTATCCCTCACCTTGTCTATCTCTTCATCTGCTTGTTCAGCTGTGCGCTCTAAAATCTACTTCCTAAGAAACCATAAGTATATGCCAAGTGCCTCTCAGAGTTCTGTGAGACATCCCTGATGAATAGTTCCGAGTTCTCCAAGACACAGAATCAACAGGATATGTATATAGATATTTGAGAGAGAATTTACCATGGAATCAGACTTGTTTACTTTTGGAAACTAAGGAATACCACCCCAGGTGGGCAGTCAGCTGGAGAACTTGGGGTGTGGATGACATGGACCAGTCCAAACCCAAACGCCTCTGAACCAGTAACCTGGTTGTGCGGAGCTGGAGGCTCTGGGAGCTACTGGTGAAAATGGTGAAAGTCCAAGGCAGAGTGTGCGCCGGAGCTCTCTGGAGTTCCCTTTCTGGGTTGGTTCTATCCAGGCCCCGAGCCGTGTGAACGGTCACAGGCCTGGTGGCTCCGTGGTCTTGTTTAATGAAATGCATGAGGCTAATTTATGAAGAAAAAGTGTAATTTAACTCAGTTCTGTAGGCTCCAGGGCCTACATGGAAGGCAAATCTTTCCTACCTCCTCTTCCCTCACCTGTGTGGGTGCTGGCATTGCAGGTGTGCATGTGCCCACAGATGGGGCTTTTGGAAATGATTAGATCACAGGTGTGAAAATAGATCAAGGGTATGATGACTGGATTAGTCCCCTCTTCACATGAGTGCAGTTCTGGGTGTGGCTAGATGGATTTTTCTGAAGGCAAAAGGCCTACCCTTGGTGTAAGTGGCATCAACCAACAGGCTTGTAGCCTGATGGTAAAAAGGGAATTAAAAAAGTAAGACTGCCGCTTGCTGCTTCCTGTCTGCCCTGCCATGAATTTTCCCCTCTGCCATGCCACCCTTACGCAGTATCAGGTGACTCTGTCCTGAAATCTCCACAAACTGTGAGCTAAAGTAAACTTTTCCTCCTTTACCTTACGAGTGTGGGTGTTTCATTCCTGCAAGAAGCAAGTAACTAAGACATACTTCTTAATCAAGTTGACACTTGAAATTAACTCTAATACTAGGTTTAAAATGAGTCAGTCAGAAGGACAGTGACAACCTGTCACTAGTGACTAGTGTCTAAAGTGAGCTAGTTTTGTGGGGCTGCACTTTCAACCTGTGCAATTTTACACTAGCTTTAGGTAGACAGTGTCAGAATAGAATTAAATTATAGGTCAGTCAGTGTGTGCTGGAGAGTTTCTTTTACTTTTTTAAAAATTTTGTTGCTACATGTTTGTGGTACATGTTTGTATTCTTCATGGGAAGGTGGTACCTGTACGTAACACACTTTAACTCTCTTGGCCTCCTCCTCCTTTATAATAGAATGACTTCCCTATTTTCCGTGATCTGCCTTTAAGTTTGCTCTGTATTTATATTGTGGGTTTCTCGTATAAGAGATATTTGAGCTTGTGTGTCTAATTTATTATATTTAATATTATGGTCTTAGGTTGGATCCACGTTCCTACAAATGATCCAGGTTTATTTTTCTTTACGGGATAGTAGTACTCCATCATACATACATGCCATCTTTTCTCTATCCATTTTTCTGTTGACACAAAAGCTGTAGCTCTTACGAGTTGTACTGCTGGAAACATGCCTGTGTTCTGGCTTGTATTTAGATGTTCCCCAAACCTTCCTGCAGTCACAGGTGGGCTTCTTCAGAAGTGGCTGAGTGTAGAGTGTGCGAAGCTGCAGTTGATTCATGATGCGATTCAATGATCAAGGGTGCTAGGGTGAAGAGCGTCAGTGCTACCACTCTAAGTAGCCTGATCAGATACAAGGGTTCGAAAGAGCTCTCACTTGTATTTGTTACCTTCTGCCTGCCATGAACTAGTTCTCCTTTGTGGTGCCACCCTGCCTTGGAGCCAGCCAATTATGGAATGGAACTCTACACACTGTGAGCTAAAAAAGCCTTTCTTCCCTTCGTTTGTGGATGTCAGACATTTTGTTTCAGCAACCACAGAAAAGTAACTAAGATAACCTGTATCACTCTAGTAAGACCTTTTAACTCTTTCAGGAAGATACCTAAGATGGAAATAAAACTTCTTAGAGTAGCAAATATCATCTATACATTTGGCCAAAGTGGTATCCTGAATAAGTGTGAGAGTAAATGGTTTGCTATAAAAAATACCATTGACTGGGTGTGTTATAAACCACAGACATTTTTTTCTTATAGTTCTCAAGTCTAGAAAGTCTAAGATCAAGGCAGTAGCAAATTCCCTATCTGGTGAGAGGGAATTCCAATCATGCAAGCTAAACACATGCTGAATTCTCCTCCCTCCCAATACAATTACGCTGGCTGTGGCATTCAGTATAGGAGAGACCCAGCATTCAGACTCTTGTTGTCTTCTTTCTCAAACTAATCTTTATACCAACCCTGCCACTTTGAGAGTTCTAATAGTAGCAATAACATTAAGTTTGAAGTACAAGAATTCTAACAGGAAAATGACAAAATGAAGGGAATACAATTAAGAAAGAAAAGGCTCAGACTGTGGAGCAGATGTGACAAAATCTCAGGCAACTTAATGTGGTGCTCTGAAGGAAACGTTGCCTGTCAAAGAAATCCTAGAAATGGCTAAGCCCTGACCATTATTACCATCCAATTACTGGCTGATGGCTTCAGGGAAATAGATGGCCTTGACTGGAATGGGTAGATTTGAAGATGTCAGCCACAGAGACGACTCCTAAATGACAAGTACTATCTACAGAAGAGAGGTGAATAGTGTACCTCTGTGGCTGGTCCACTGATCTAGCCTGAGGAGGCTTTCAGGTGCCTGCAAGGAGTAGCAAAAGAACGTCCTGGGGAGAAGTGTAAGGTGAAAACAAAGCAGGTGTATCCAAAACTGACAAATAACGAGAACAGATGTCCCCACTTGCTTGTCAGTAGGCAAAGGCAGCTGGAAGTGGAAACAATTTTGTTACACAGCCACAACGGTCACTTAGGTGTTGCCTACGTGCCCCTTCTTCCCCTCGTCTTCCCTTCCTCTCCTTTCTCCTTCATCTTCTTCTTCACCACAGTACAGAGTTGGACAAATCTACCCGGCTCTTTACCAAAAAGCCTGCAGCATCTTGATACATACCTTTGAGGTTATCTACATTTACTGCACCTCATGGTAAAGACAACACTACGTAATCGTGGCTGCTGTTTCTCTCTTCTAAGCTGTGCATTCAGAGGAATCACATTTGTAGCTTGAAATTTTGTCTATGGTAGGAGAATTGTATTATAGAAATGAGCAATTGCTGCAATTCAGCCTTTTCATACTTGGAGAGCTGGCTGTGAAGCATTTTTCACTCTAAGCTGTTGTAAATTGAATGATGTGCATCTATTGAGGTCCCAACACCCAGCATCTCAGAATGTGGATGTATTTGGAGTAGGGGTCCTCAGAGAGTTGATTAAGTTCATGTGAAGTCATTAAAAGGCCCTAGTGAAGCATGACCTGTGGAAGTTTGGGGCCTGGATTTAGCTCAGTGGTTCCAGTGCCTGCCTTGCAAGTGCAAGGTCTGGAGTTCAATCCCCAGTAGCCACATACCACAGTGCCAAGCATGGGGGGTCATGCCTGTAATCCCAGCACTCAGGAGGGAGAGGCAGGAGGATTGATGAATTCAAGGCTGAGTTCAGGAGCAGGTTGAACTGCAAAGCAAGACCTGTCTCAAAAAAAAAAAAAAGAAGAAGAACAGGAATGTTGGACACAAGTGCAGAGAGAAGATGTGGTGACACAGGAAGACAGCCACTTATAAGCCAATGTCAGAGGCTTAGGAGAAGATCAACCTTAATCACATCTTGATACTGACCTTCCGGACTCTAGACATCTTAGAAAGAAGATCTGATTTGTAATCCATTCATTCTGTGGTGCTTCTTTACAGCAATTTTAGCAGATACAGTTTGTGACCTGCGAAAGTAAAAGTCTTCCAGGGCCGGGGAGTTAGCTCAGTGGTTCCGGCGCCTGTCTCGCAAGCACAAAGGCCCGGGTTCGATTCCCCGGTAACCACATAACAATACTGGGTGTGGGGACCCACGCCCAGCAGCAACCAGTACCACATACCACAGTGCCGGGCGTGGTGGCTCACGCCTGTAATCCCAGCACTCGGGAGGCAGAGGCAGGAGGATTGTGATGTGAGTTGGAGGCTGAGCTCAGGGCCAGCCTGAACCACAAAGCGAGACCCTGTCTCAAAAAACCTAAAAAAAAAAAAAAAAAGAAAGTAAAAACTCTTCCAGAAGTAAACTTATCAAAATGATTCTCAAAAAACTTTCATCTAGTGAATATCTGCAGCTACTCTGTTTTACCCAACTGAACTTTGATCACTTTTTTTTTTTTTTTTTTTTTTTGAGACAGGGCCTCACTTTGTAGTTCAGGCTGGCCCTGAGCTCACTATGTAGCCTAGGTGAGCCTCAAAATCACAGCAATCCTCCTGCCTTTGCCTCTTGAATGCTGGGATAACAGGCGTGAGTTACTATGCCCAGCACTGTGATATGTGGTTATCAGGGATTGAAGTAGGGACCTTGGGCTTGCAAGGCAGGCACAGAACCACAGAGTTAAATCCTCGTATAACTTTGATAACTTTTGATAAACCCACTGGGCACTCCGGGTGCTGGCCAAACTTTGCGACTCTGAAGACCAGCTTCCTTAAGAAAATAAGAAGCAAAACTCTAGAACCAAGTGTTACGGTTTAGACTTAGAATTTCCCCACCAGTCTCTTATGCTCAGAGGTAGGGCTTGTTTGGAAGAGATAGGGCTAGCATCCTGCCCCTGTCTACCCCCCTTCTCATTCTCCTCATGGGTTTTGGTCAGGAATGAGAACTGTTGGAAACTGGATGAGAAACCATGTGTACTCCATCCTGGCATCTCAGAAATCAGCAAGACCTCAATGCACTGTGTGCTCAAGAGTGCAAAACTACAAGGGTTGCAGAAGTAATTCAGTGACATTGTGCCTGCCTGGCAAGTCTTACAATTCTTGTTAATACCCAGAAAAGAAAATGCAAAAACGTAAGCTTTTCATTAGAGAAGAGAGTCTCTGAGGTTCCGCTCAGGAGGGGCCTCCTAGGGAACTAGTTCCCTGTGAGTCAGTTCCTTGTAGCGAGCCTGCCCAACACTTAGAGTCCATTTGAGTCATGTCCAAAGGCGCCCAGCTACTGGTCAAGCTGGGACCCCGCGTTGGCATCGATGCTGGTTTTATAGACATGTTAGTATGCAACAGTAATAAGGATATGGAGGCTTCCACCCAGATTTCAAAAGAAGGCCTGGGAGGTCAAGAGATGTGCTCCTGAAAGAGTGATACTTGAAGGTGTGTAAGTGAAGCCAAGGGTGTAGTGGAGACCTCAGGAAATTGGAGATGGTGGAAAAATATAGTCTACAGATAATGAGTGGAGCCACCCAGAGAGAGAGGCCATGTGGGCTGTGAAAGGCAAGGCCATAAAGGTGGGGCTGTCTAAGCCCTTTGGAGCTCCTGCCTTATCCAGCCTGCTAAAAGGGCTGGACTTGGAGCTGTGGTACTTAATGTTTGCCCTGCTGAGTTCTTCACTTGATCTGATTCCTTTCTATCCCCACTTTCCTCTTTTGATATGGGAATATTTACTGTCTGCCATTGTATGTTGGAAGTATTTGATTCTTTTGGTACTAGAGATCAAATGGAGGGCCTTGAGCTTGCCACGCAGGCATGGTGCCACTGAGCTACACCTTCAGCCCGTTTCTTTCTGATTTTCACAGCACCGTACAGCTAAGAGTTTGCCTTGAGTCTCAGCAGATACTTTAGACTTGGAATTTCTAGCAATGCAGAACTCTTAGAACTCTTTACATATTCTTAGACTTCAGTGACATTCAGAGATGTATAATATGTATTTTTCATAATGAGATACATGTGAGGGTTTTGGAGGCCAGGGATGGAAAGTTAGGGTTTAGATACAAATGTCCCCCTGGAGTCTCCTGTGTTCAGACCTGGGGCTTGGTTAGAAGCGAGGGGTCACCAGGGTGTAGTCCCCTCTCTAGCTCTTCCTTTCTCACTTTTTCATAGCTGACATGTCCATCCCTTTCTGCCATTCTGTGTCTGCGCTGTAGCGAACACTCAGGGACTGAATCTTTTGAAGAGCATGAGCTAAGATAAACCTCACTTCTTTACATTGTGGGTGTCAGGTATATTTTTCCCAGAGATGGGAAAATGTCTAATACACAGAAGCATATCAAGGCAATACAGCTTTATACCATCTAACTTTTCATACCTACTTTTTATTAGCCTTATATCTAAGGTAAAATTAGATAATAAGCAAAAAGTACAGGTCATGGTGGCTTAGTGGAATATCCCAAGCATGACCAAGTGAGCTGGCTGAATGACACACTAAGCTTCATGTTGTTTAGGACAGGATGTGCTTTTTATTTATTTATTTAAAAGGAAGAAACAAAAAACATGAATGTATGATTCTCTGGTAAGTATAATCTTTGGTTTTAATATTTCTCTGTAACATAACTCTGGACATTTTTAAGGGGAAACATCAGATTGCTCATAAAAGTTACCTGGAACTTTAGAAGAGCAAAATTTCCAGCCATTATGTAACTAATGACTTGGCTGTGATAGAAATGTGAGCACCAAAATATAATCTTCATATTAATAGTACTTAGGGCTGCAATCTTCAAGAGAGGATTAAATCTTGAGGGCAGAACCCTCAAATATGGACTTAGGGTCCTTATGAGAAGGCGGAAGGCAGTGTGTCCACTCTCTTCGCTCTCGTACTCCATAGGACACTATGTTCGTATCCCTTTTAACCTTTCATCCCCAGTCACGTGAGGGCATAGCAAGAAGTTCAAGGTGGAGTTCTACTCGGCCACTCTCCATCATTCTAGGAGACATAGAGGCTTCTCCTGGTGAAAGGAACAAGAACTGGGTGAGGACACAAGTTCTTGACTGAGCTAGTTATTAATTCTGTCCGGCTTTTGTTTCCATGATCTATAAAGATATAAGATGTAGATAATCCCTAAGGAAACTCCCAACTCACAAAGTGCATGATCAGCCAGACATAGTGGCACATACCAGTAATCCCAGTACTGGTTCTACATGGTGACAAAACGTTCCACATGTTCAAACATCTTAGATATTTAATCTAAGTTTACCACAAGCCAGGCTGTGCCAGAGAGGAAATGATTCATGAGTCAGCATTCTGGATCTGCAAGCATGTTCTCTTTTCCACATTGACTACAGGTTTTGCTGGTTAGGGATTAAGGATTATCCCTACTCTCCCTTGTTTATCAGCATAAGTAAGGAATATTTGTTTTCTGATGAGAAAATTCAACTTCCAGTATTTAAATAGTAAATTAAGGAAATGTATGGTACATAGTAGAAACTTAGCAGATAGTATTTGTTCCTTGTGATTAATTCAAAATTCTAAAAGAGGACAATTTCAAAGAATGAATGTTCTGGTATGTGAATTAGATCTTATTTAAAATTGTTGAATGATACTGGGTGTAGAGATTCATGCCCAGCAATAAGCAGTACCACACACCACAGTGCTGGGCGTGGTGGCTCACGCCTGTAATCCCAGCACTCGGGAGGCAGAGGCAGGAGGATTGCTGTGATGTGAGTTGGAGGCTGAGCCCAGGGCCAGCCTGAACTACAAAGCAAGACCCTGTCTCAAAAAAAAAAAAAAAAAGAAAGAAAGAAAGAAAGGAAGGAAGAAAGAAAGGAAGAAGTCAGCTGGGCAATTTGTTTAAAATGGTTAGAGAAGTAGCTCAGAATCTGTGTGCTTATTTACAACAACTGAGGCCTAGGGGAGGGGTGGAGCACTCGGAGATGAGACAGAGAGAGATTATTGGTATATGTTTTTTAAACTTCAGAGCATGTCATATAACAGGTTCTTCTCTGCTGCTTTCAGACTAGTGATTTAGATCAACTGTTGCTAAGTCCTTATTTGTGAAGGTGTCTTTGTGTTACTGGGAACCGAACCCAGAGCTCCGTGTACAGTAGGCAAGCAATCTACCACTTAGCCACATCACCAGCCCTTTTTATTTTATTTTTTCAGACAAGAGCTTCCTAAATTGTCCTGGCTGCCGTGGAACTGTGGTACCCTCATCTCAGCCTCCAGAAGAGTAGGGATCAC